>JANIHY010000002.1:5184558-5200155 GCA_027479065.1 Erythroxylum brevipes
AAGAGATAGCAGCCTTTACAGCCACCAGTCTCACTCTCCTTCCATGACTCTCTCTCTCTCTCGCGCTCTCTGGTCAAATCTTTTTCCTTCCCCATTCATTCATGACTCTTATATGGCTATATCAACAATTAAATCTCCGACTTTGTCTCTTTCTTTCTCTTTTCTTTCCTATATAACTATTTCTTATTAACTATTAAACCCTTTGTATCCTCTTCCCCAAAACCCTCAAATCTCCTCTTTCCTTAAACTTTTACCAAGTCCCTCTCGCTTCCCTTTATTCAGTGCTCGTATCTGTTGTCTGTGTTGTATCTTTTTTCTTTTAATTTTAGTTTCAGGATGGATCAGTTTTGTGGTGGCAGACAGAAATCTCCTACTCATAGTGAAGCATTGCAGAATACGGCGGTGGGTTTCCCGTACGGCGATCTCCGTCACCTTAACCACCAAACTCCGATAACGCAAACTTCTACTCGATACGAGGACCTTATATCTTCCTTTGCTGGCCTTAGCGTTTCCTCAAACGGCCGACCCTCGTATCCATATTCTGCTTTTGATGACAATACCATGTTTATGTCAGCCCCTGGTCCCCAACACATGGGCTACCGTGGTCGGGGTTTGTGGCCTGTAAAGATGTCAGATATGGAAAAGCGTATGGTTCTCAGTGGTATCGGAACTCATGTGCCTAATGATTATGTGCATGTTTTGGCTGGCTCTGATGTTCTTTCGTATCCTAATCCAACTCCGTACTCCAATAACCAATCTTTTAACGACGGCAATGTGCTGCCGCCCCGTTCAAGAGAAACGCCAATTAGAGAATGTTCTCAAGGGTTGTTTAAAAACAATAATAAATCTTTAAGGTACAGTTCGCATAACAGGAGTAGGCCGGCTCACTGGTTACAAGAGCCTACGAATTACTTGTCTGTGACGGATTTGAAGGGTAAGATTGCCACACTGGCCAAGGATCAAAATAGGTGTACAGTCTTGCATAATGCAATGAAGGGCATTACCGATCAGGAAATCCACATCCTATATTCTGAAGTGATTGACAATGTTGGTGAATTGATGGTTGACCCAATTGGGAACTATGTCGTACAAAAGCTTATCGAGTTGTGTAGCGAGGAGCAGAGGACTCGGATTCTGCGGAACATCTCAAGGCATGAATTTCAACTCACCACAATTTGCCTTAGCAGTCATGGGTATGTGCATGAAAACAGTACGCTTGGTTAGCTTTTTGTACCTAGCTTATTCTTCGTTTGACTTCTGATTATCGTAAAAAAGGAGGTAAATTAAATTATAGATGTTTGTCTAAATTAACATTGCGCTATCAGGGTCAGAATGCTTTTGTTTTGTACTGTAGTTATCTGTTTATTCTTTCGGTTTGGTGGCAGAACTCGCGCTGTACAGACGCTGTTAAAACATATGAACACACGGGAGCAAATTTCAATATTTATGGAAGCTCTAAGCCCCGGGGCGGCTTTTTTGTGTAAACACACAAATAGTCACCATGTTGTAAATTTCTGCTTGAAGAATTTCTCTGTTGAAGCAAATAAGGTGACTCCTTAGATATATTGCTCCATCCTTTGCTTAACTGCTTTCCTGTTCTTGTTTATATTTTCTTGCTGTTTGATTACTGTATTTTTCATGTGAATTTGTGCCTAATGAATAGATCATTCGCCTCCATATATTCTTTGTTGTTGCACATATTCTGATCTTGGACTAAAGCCTTCCATAATGGTTAGCAAATTTTATAAGAGAAAGTATAGTGAAGCACAGAGGGAATGTATCAATTGTTGTTAATTGAAAATGCTTATTTTAGGCAATTAGTAGTTTAGTGATTCAACTGCAAAAGATACCAGCCCAGCTGAAGTTTGCTAGCTTCCTTCTTTGATGGAAGACGATGTCAGACTAAAGACTACTTGTTTCAGAAAGAAGTCAGTATGATTTAATCATTGAAGAATTCTCATACTCTCTAAAAACTCGTGGTGAAAACCTGAGTAAGCCAAACAAGCAATTTGAACTGTAAATCATGGCAGCTATGAATTTCTTTGTGATATGAGAGGACAGATGGAAAGTTCCATTCCCTTATAGTGTGTAGTCTGCTTATTCCCTATCTTTGGTGTTAGCGGTTGTTCTGTTACAGTTGGTGATTATTCAGTTTGTGATTCTCAACAGTCTAAGCTGGAATCCTGCAGGACAACAAATTGTGATTTTATCCATCAAAGTTAAAGCAAAGTTTTGAGTTCTTGTTTCCTAATTGAAATTTCGAGGTTGTGGTCAAATTTTTGAATGCTTACAAATGCAGGTAGAGGATGATTTCAGATGGCTTAAAATTAAGTTTACTCATTGATCAGGATTATCATATTTCGGCATGTTGCCTGTGCTCTGCACAATTGGCAACGAAATTTGGAACGTTAATTGACCTGAATGCAATTTGAGGACAAAGCTTTTGGAGATTTAACATATCAACAACTTGAATTTGATGTTGGCTTTCAATTACCTAAAAAATTGATAGCAGCAGATTTAAAAGACTTCAGTAGCCACTCTGCTTTAAATTATGCTGCTGCAAACTCAACTTTCTATAAATTCTGATTAGAATATACTGCATAAATTTACGTATTGTGGCTAACATTCACGTAGCTGATATTGTTAACTTATTTTTGTTATTCTATAAACTCTGTTCATGTAACGTATATTGCCATGGATAATGTTTCTTTCTTGTGGACTTTGTTTTTCCGGAGTAGAAATTTTAGCTAGAAAGAAACTCATGATTTGTGCTTTTTCATAAACTTGCAGTATTTTCTTCATGTGGTAGCAGCAAATTGCTTTCACATTGCAACAGACAAAATTGGATGCTGTGTCCTGCAGACTTGTGTCGATTACTCCTTTGGAGCAACTAGAGATAACCTGGTGACTTCGATAGCATCTAATGCACTAGAACTGGCACAAGATCCTTTTGGGTTTGCTTTACTTCAAACATCATCAATGCTTTACGTCTTGACCAACATCCATTGTTCTGTTTGAGTCTGATGTTTCTCAAATTGTTCCCTCCAGAAACTATGTAGTACAGCACATATTGGAACTGAAGGTGCCACATTTCACAGCAAGTCTTCTCGCACAGCTTCAGGGGAATTTCACAGCCATTTCCTTCAACAAGTATGGCAGTAATGTAGTGGAGAAGTGCTTGGCAGATACGACAGATGAACAATCGATACAAATCATCGTGGAGATTCTTCAAAACGACCTTGTTCATATGCTCCTGGTGGATGCATATGGGAACTATGTAATCCAAGCCTCACTAGCACGTTCAAAGGTTAATATCATTGTCATTCCCACATCATATCATTATGCAAGCTCATCAGTCATGCTTGAGATTGTATTGTTTCGGTTAATGATATTGTGGCAGGATCTTGGACCTGTGCATTTCGCTTTAGTACACCTGATAGAGGTAAATGCTCGAACGTTGAAGACCCACATGTATGGCAAGAAGGTGATTGATTGGTTCACTAAGAACAAGGGCCATACAAATGGATTAGTACTATGAGGTCAGCTTTCTAATTAGAATCTTTCACCAACTGTTATCAATGGCTACTTTTACTTATTTTTTCACTTTTCTTGCAGGGTCAAATGTTGTTGGGAGCTTCCCCTCATGGTTGATCTTGAGTTTGTAGCTCTCCTCACTTGCTGTAGCTTGTAGGTCGACAACGGTTGTTGTAGACGGATTAGTTGTCCATTTTTTTTTTCTAGGCGTGGACAGAGATGATCTGCGACCAGTATACAAACTAACTTGAATTTTTGTGTACAATCATTCGATTATGATTATAAGAATTGGTTATATGTTTAAGGTTCTCGTTCAAAACTGTACATTTCGAGCTTTCTCTTAATGTTGATCAAGTCTGTTAGTCCTTATAATACGGCAGCGTTTGATGGTGAAGACAGTTCTACTCGGGGTATGGATTTAACATCATCTTGCTCCATATACAGAAGTCCAGATTTTCTGTCCAATATTATCCTGTCTTATTCTGTTCAATGAATTTTAGTCATTTATTTATGTGGGTCTCGCATAGGTCTCGCATAGGTCTCGCATGGGTTCCGCATGGGTCTCGCGAAATAAATGGCTGAGATTCTATGGGATAGAGTAAGACAGGGTAATATTAAACAGAAGATCCCGTTTATATATATATATATATGGAACTTGACAATGGAATGGATGTTTCACGTTTGTAATACGGCAGCGTTTGATGGTGAAAGCAGATCTACTCGGGGTATGGATTTAAATTGTAGTTGTTCTGTCGCTGTCGTCGTGCAAGGATGAAGGCTTCGAAACTGAAACTTTAACGTACTTAAACCTAACACTCGATTAATAAAAAAGAGTCGCACCAGTTTAGAGACAATCATTAAGAAGATGGAACTTATCGCTTAAATAAAATATTTATATCATCTAATCTGCGGGCAATATGCTGTGGTCACGTACTGGGGATGTCACATTTACGAAGCAAAGTTGCTTTTCGCAAATCTCATTATTCTCTAAACTTTTCAAGGAAAAATAAGACGGTGTCGACCTTCTACCGCCGTCTCCTCCACCATGTCTCGTCATTACTCTCCCGCCTCCTACTGTCTCGTCTTAATTCTTCTAACTATTCACCGTGTCGTCGTTTTCGCTGCTCCCGATCCGCTTCCGATGATTATCCCTCTCCACCTCTCCACTCCTAATGTCTCGCTTCACCGGAGAACAGGCGATTATAGCCGACGGCATCTTCTGAACTCCAACCTTCCCAAGGCTCATATGCCACTCTATGATGATCTTCTCTCCCATGGGTATGGCTCTCTGTAGCTGACTTCTGTTTTTCAATCGGAGGTTTAATGCTGATCTTTTTTTGGATTGATTTGTGCAGTTATTATACGACAAGGTTATATGTTGGGACGCCTCCTCAAGAATTCGCTCTTATAGTGGACACAGGTAGTACCGTCACGTATGTTCCGTGCTCGGGCTGTGAGCAGTGCGGCAACCACCAGGTTTGTCCTTTGTTTCGCTTCTTGAACGTTTTAGATTTAGTAGTTAGAATACTTCTGGTTCAAGTTCGTTGTAAGGAGTAAATTTAGATGTTTGTCTACTTCCCTTGGAATGTGCAATTTAATTGGTCAGTTTAACTGAAATTTTGTATATAAATGCTTTATTAGTTGTCTGAGAGTGAATTTCCTGTATTTAGGATCCCATGTTTCAACCAGAATTGTCCAGCACTTATCAATATGTGAGTTGCAATCCCAGTTGTAACTGTGACGATGAAGGGAAGCTGTGCATTTATGAAAGACGGTATGCTGAAAAGAGTTCAAGCAGTGGCATTCTTGCGGAGGATGTTATTTCTTTTGGCAATGGAAGTGAACTATCACCCCAACGAGCTGTGTTTGGATGTGAGAACCTGGAAACTGGTGATCTTTATAGTCAACGTGCTGATGGGATAATGGGGTTGGGTGCTGGTCGGCTCAGTATTGTGGATCAACTTGTGGACAAAGGTGTCATTAGTGACTCGTTTTCGTTGTGCTATGGTGGGATGGATTTGGGTGGTGGTGCAATGATTCTTGGAAGAATTTCTCCTCCCCAAGACATGATTTTCTCCCACTCTAACCCCTTCCGTAGGTATAAATCATTCTCCAAATTGGAAATTAGTTGTTTTTTAGGTTTTATATTTAGTACATCTCACACATATGATGTAGTTTTTGGCTGGCAGTCCTTATTACAATATTGATCTCAAGGAAATACATATTGCTGGAAAGCCTTTGAAATTGAATCCAAATATCTTTGATGGAAAGCATGGAACTGTTATGGATAGTGGGACTACCTACGCTTACTTTCCAGAAGAAGCTTTTCGTGCCTTTAAAGATGCTGTAAGATATCTTCAGTAACTTCTTTAGTTGCATAGAAAAGCAAGTTTGTAAAGCCCTTCCATGGATTCGATTCATACTCTATACTGTGTGTTTTCACCTTTAGATTGCTGCTTCCTCTTTTTTCTTCTTCTTGAGTTCCTCGGTTTCTTAGTAAAGCATTATGGAAAGCAATCTCGACTATTATGAAAGGAATTGTGATCATACTTCCTGAAAAGAAAAAGGGCCTGTTCATGATTAAATTGTTTGATTATTTGCATTTCTAATTTAGGACTATGAGCTGCATAGTTTTAAAGCCAGCATGATTACGTGTGTAAAAGCTGTACTGAGTTGGTTGTGAACCATGCAGATTTCTCAGTTTGCGGATTTCTCATATCTTACTGCAACATCTTAACTTGCCCTTCATAATTGTTAATTAGTTTCTATATAAGTTCTCTAAAAGAGTTCCATTTTTGTTCTTCTTAAGTGATGAAATTGACCTCCTGGATTTGGTAATCTTTGTTGGCATACCTTGTAGTTGTAGATCTCCCTATAAAGGTAGCTACATCTAGTGTGACTGTGCTTCATATGACTTAAGCCAAAACTGGCACTATGCATGCTCTTTTATAGCTTAAACTCTTTAAAGCATATTCCCATAGCCAAGTTGTGTTTGCTTCTTTACCTGGAGAATATTGCATATAAACTGATACCTGTTTCCTTTCAGGTTGTAAATGAAACTGTAATTGCATAATCGATTTACATCGAATTTTCTATCAAAATGCAGATTATGAAGGAAATCCAATCCCTCAAACAGATCCATGGCCCTGATCCTAGTTACAATGATGTTTGTTTTACTGGTGCTGGAAGGTATTACTCTTGATAAGAATACAAAAAGTACTTTTCTTCAACTCTTTTCCCCCTTTTCAGTTCAGTCCTTTGTCTTTTCAAATCTGATGAACCTGTTTGTCTTTGTCACCTGAAATGTGAAGTAGGGAAGTTTCTGAGCTATCAAAAGTTTTCCCCCATGTGGACATGGTTTTCGGTAATGGTCAGAAATTGACTCTATCTCCAGAAAACTATCTATTTCGGGTAATTGCCTAGTCATGATTAATTATTTGGAGCCTCTCCTTCTCTTCATCTGCAACAACTTCAATTAATTAGTTTTTATTTACCCTTTGGATCTCTCTTCTCTGTTTTCGTGTCCATCTCTTCCTGTTCACTTCCTCTTTTTTCTTCCCATTCATCTTGTTCCATTTTCTGTAGCATACAAGGGTAAGTGCTGCATATTGCTTGGGAATCTTCCAGAATGGAAACGATCCAACAACTCTTTTAGGAGGTATCTTCCTGCATTTATCATGACTTCTCTCTCTAATTTTTTATCAACTGATATGCTATTTATACCAGATGCATGCTTTCTTATGGCCCTTGCCTTCCACCAGGCCAGACCCAGTTCCTAATTCTTCATCTCTCCAACTTTTGTCCTTTTTTTCTTTATCTTGAAGTACAAAACTGTTTTGTTTTACTATTTTATTACTTGAACAGGCATTATTGTCCGTAATACACTTGTGACATATGATAGAGAGAATAACAAAATTGGATTCTGGAAAACTAATTGCTCTGAACTATCCAAGAGGCTGCCAAGTTCTAGTGTGCCTTCTCCACCTGTGGTACTCCCTACCGGTAATACAAGTGAAGTAATGCCTCCATCCAACTCCACTGTTGGATTACCTCCTGATTTTCTTCCAGGTGGTTCAATAGTGAATGTTTGCAGCCATAATAAATTTGTTGCCTGTGTTGTTGGCCATACTTCTTATAGATATCAATTTGCATTTTGTTGTTTGAGATCATGTCCTCCATTTTATGGAAACATCTACTACCATTTTTTTTGTGTGTGTTTAGCAGTGGAATCAAAGAAAATTTGAGGTGGAATATAGTTTTAGGGGCTTTCTGTTATGAGCATATTCTAACTGGAGCTTGCTCATTTGACGTCTAAGTATAACAAGTTTGCCCATCTCTTAATTTACTTAACATCACTTGATACTTATAACCGGAACTGCAGTCATTATATGAACAATGTAACTAATTCAAGTTTCTTTACTCCATATTTATCTGTTTCATTTATCTTAAGTACTGGCAGTATTCAGAGTGGAAGTATTTTGGTTTTGATTTAAAAGAATTTGCATGGATTTGGCAATCATGTAAGGTTTGAATATATTTTCTTTTCTGTGATAGGATTTCAGTAGGTAGTTGGCAGACTTCAATGATTTTGTTCAATGCCATTCTAGCATCCATAAATGCGTGATTTAGTGGATGTTAGTTATGCGATTTTTCAGTAGTATGTAGTTATCAGCCAACAAGGTGCTTTTCTTGATACATTACAGAAATAGCTAGTATTGTTCACCATGCACGGTTCATGCAACTTCTATGGTAGAATATGTCTAATACTTCCCGTGTTTTGTCTTTGGCTGATTTCTTAATGAACGTGATAGTGTTATATAAGAAACTAGCTCAACAACTCTTTTGCATCCAGTCACATATAATTCCTGTGATTTATGGATCATATAATTACTTTAAAATACTAAGGTAGTTCCACCAGTGTTTGCTTCTGGTGTTAATTTACGCTGCTTTTAGCTTCTCTGGTTAGAGACTTAAGTTATAGTCTATTCAAATTATCCCCTTCTCAATTTGAATTTAGGGGACTTCCACATTGGAATTATCACATTTGACATGTTAATTAGTGTCAACAACTTGTCCATTAAGCCCAACTTAACAGAAACAGCAATGTTCATCGCCCATGAGTTGGAAGTACAGAATTCACAGGTATGGTTAAGTTTTGTAGCTTAAACAGCGTTTTTACATTTGCTAATTTTAGATTAATTTGTATTGTTCCAATACTCAAGTCATTGCCTTAGTTTCAGGTTCACATGTTGAATTCCACTTTGACTGGAGATAATTATCTTGTTCGATGGGCCATCTTTCCAGCCGAGTCTGGTGATTACATTTCTAAAAACACTGCAATGGTAGTTATGATTTCATTTTACTTTAGTTGGTTATACATGCAACATGGATTATGTTGCAGCTGATTACCACTACATTCAAGTAAGGCTTTCCTTCTTGTTATTTGTAGGATATAATTTTGCGGTTGAGGGAACATAGAGTGCAGTTACCTGACAGGCTTGGGAACTATCAGCTGATTGAATGGAATGTTGAGCCTCAAAGAACTACGTATGTGATTTCCATTTGGTGCTCCCTCTTTATCCCCGTGTCTGTCTCACTAAGACGTGATATGGTGCATTTTGAATTTCCTTTAATTTTACCAGTCCCATACATTTACTTATACATATGCCCTCACAGACACGTATATCATATGTTGATATTGCTTCTGAACTTTACCATTCCTGTAAAAGGGAACTAAGTGCCAATTGTGTAGGAGCCTAAAGTTGGGCAGGTTGAAATTTATCAGATGTTATATGTGGCGTGGACCTTTCCCTCTACTAAAGTTGTAGAGTGGTTGAAGATACTCTTGTTTTGTGTTTGTTTGGTGTTGTTCTTAAATAATGTTTGGTTTTCTGTCTACAATACTTGGAGATTCATGTATCTCTGATCTTGTGCATACAGTTCTTTGTATCTTTATTCAATAATAATTGGCACTTATGGCAGGACATGGTGGCAGCAACATGTACTGGGTGTTGCTGTTGGAATTGCGGCAGCTCTTCTTGTTAGTTTACTGGGCATTAGCATATGGTGGATCCGGAGACATAGACAGCAAAACTTTGGTACATATGAACGAGTTGGTGCTAGTAATCCTGAGCAGGAGCTTCAGCCATTATGATCTTAGTGTTCTGGCATATCTTCACTTGTAATTAATTGGAATAGCCGAGAACTACGAGGTGAAAAAATTTTCTCTACTATACTGAGCTTTGGTTTTGAAAGGAAAGAAGCGTTGGATATGATATTCTTTTGGACATGATGGATGTGGTTGTACGAACTGAAGGTGAACTGACGAACGAGAAGAGATTCAAAGTTCCGCATGATTGTAAAGAATTGCAGCTGAGATCAATGAAAAGTTGAACCTCAATGTGCCTGTAGAGAGAACACTCTAAAAGCATCTCTCTCTCGATTTTTCTGGTTTTTGTTCGTCTGTTCTTGCTACAGCTCTATAAGACAGCATTTCATAAGATTTACATTCATATTGCGGGAAAGCTTCAAAGTTTTACTTGATACGAGGACCTTATATCTTTTGCTGGCCTTTGTATGTCCTCAATTTAAGCTGGAATCTTGCAAGACTACAAATTGTGTTTTTATCCATCAAAATTGTGTTTCACCCAACCTTAAGTCAATTTTGTCAATGGTGATTCAAGTAACAATAACAACTACTGATTACTCAATTCAGGTGTCGCATCAGATTACATCTGATCTTCAAAATCTTTCCATGGCATTTGACCGTATTAGGAATGAAGATTTTGTAGTTAGCGATGGTAATGTTGGATCCTCCACAATCAATTCACTTGTGCAATAAACTATTACCCTTCATACCATGACCTCCAGCAATTCTTTAAAGGAAGCCAAGTCTACACCTTTCACCTAAGCTAATAAACACACTTTTTAGCTTAAGCCATGAAAGAAGAAATGCCAGCCCTCCTTAATAACCAAACTTGAACCTTAGTAACAAATTTTAGACCATCAACATGTTCATTCTTTAACTCTCCAATTGCTTCTATCTCAAAGACCTCAGTGAACTCAATTATTTTTAAGAAATTGGAACTACACATTCTTCTTAAGTTTTATTTCTTTCTCAAATAAAATATGTACTTGATCTTCTTTAGAGGACCAATATGACGCCAAGGAAATCAATATTCCTCTATCTATTGTGAAAATCGACCGGATTAAAGCAAGATTGCAGTTAAATAGGACTGAAGGAATAATAAACAAATATGTGGCTTTTACGTAGAAAATTCCTAAAATATAATAAAAATCACTGACAAAGATAGAAGAATTTTATTACTGAAAAATTGAAGAATTACAAGGAGAAAAATTAGACCTACAAAAATATATAGAATATTTATGTCTCTATTTTTTTTCTCTCTCTCACTTCACGTCTTTCTTGTTGTTCTGCCCATGCTCTTGATAGAGATTTTCTGCAAGTGCACAAAGTCGTTTTAGTATCCACACACTGAATATTCCAAAGTCGTCTCCCCAGAGGACCAATTCATTTACTACCAAATTAATTCTAATTATTTGCATGCTATCGACAGAAAATTCTAAAATGTGATTGGAGTTGAGTGAGCAGTAAATTGTAAATACTAAGCAAGAAAATAGCAAAAGGGGTAAGTAAAAGATTTAGAATTAGGGATTGGAATTCACCAATTCAAAAGATTGATTTATACAATATGAAATTGATTGAATGTTAGGCTATGAAAACAGTTGCACAACATTACCCATATCTCTTTTCAAAGCATACAAGAGTACCCAGCTAGAAGAACACCATCTCTCAATGTGTGAACTTACTACCTAAATCTATGAAGAACAAGCAACCACAAGTTCTCACCCTAGCTCTGGATATCTCTATCTCTAAGTCTAAAGTGTTCATCTTCCTATAGCATGAACCATATTTCAATCTTCAGTACATCATATGATTCATAAGATTGCATCTACGGAGATCAAACATAGAAACAACAGTAAAATTCAAGGAAGACAAACATAACCCAGAAATTTCCATTCAATATTCAACAATTCATATCATACAAATCATCCCCCCAATGGGTTACATCCCTCACCCTAAGTGAGGTTTAGTTCCAGAACATTGCAACAAAACTCATACACATAAGGATGCTCAGCATTTAAGAAAGAGTAGAGAGAGAAAGTAGCAGAAACTCAAGAGAATGTAGCTCCCAATACTTGGGGAAATCCCTAAAATTCCCTATCTTCCTCTTATTTTATGCCTCCCTAAATGTAGTATCCTTGTTTTTAATGTCCAGCCTCCATTTTTAGGTCTAAACAGTGAGTATTTATAGCAATCTCGTCCCAAAAAACCTAATTTTCCTAAACAAGGGAAAACAGGTCGTGCTGGCCGCCAATGTCCATTAAACGAACATGTGTGTCCGTTTAACGGACCTTCTCGGGTCTGAAATGATGTGTTGCCAGATGATGTCTGTTAAACGGACTTGTGTGTCCGTTAGACGGACCTTCTCGAGTTTGGAAGTGCATCTACCCAAGCTATGTCTGTTAAACGGACATGTGTGTCCGTTAAATGGACCTTCTCAGGTTTGGAGGTTCCTTCTGCTAGGAGATGTCTGTTAAACGGACTTGTGTGTCCATTAAACGGACATGACCTAATCCGACAATTTCACGCCTTTGACCTTCGATTTGACATAATTTCTTCTCGAAGTCTTCTCAGAAGTTGTAGAGCTCGAAATTCTCTTTGAAATCGTCCTTGAGTGGCTTTGATCCATCATTCACAAGGAAAGTTATGCCTTTTTTTCTAAACTCTACCATTTGTACCTATCAAGCAACACAATTGGAATGTGAGAGAATTAACTGCATAAAACTTCAAATCCATAATGAAATAAGTCCAATTAAATCCAAATCATCCCAAAATCATCTACAAATAGTTTGACTTATCAAAATTCCCCCACACTTAGATTATTGCTTGCCCCCAAGCAACTAACAGAAAACTCACTATCGACACCTAAATCGAGTTATTGACTCCACTTTCATAGGTGTACGGTGACATTTAGCTTATGCCACAAGCCTTTGAACCACTATGTGTCCATAATGGAGGAGTTATAGTCTCCTGAGGGTTTACTTAAAACGAATGGTACCCACAAACATTTCTTATCCATCATTTCACACCTAATCATCATCATAGTTCATTCCAATGAGGCAAATGCATTATAAGTGAGAATTGGACTTAGAAATAAGATCACATAATACCTCATAACTTTGATCGCACTTCAGTAACAATGACATTCCATAATGCTTCAATTAATCAAAATCACATGCTAAGAATGAAGTCTCTCATGCACATTCATTTTCGCACAACAGTGTTGAAGGGTTACTCTCAATCATCTTCTCATGCATGTCCCTTACCATAAGCTTGCATTTTATCTACTTCTCTACTACTCCCATCTATGGCATGTCCATGAATCAAAAAGGTCTTTAATTCTTAGGTTGTAATGGGGCCATAGGTGAAGTGAGCTATGAACAAAGGGATAAGAATTCAAATATTCAATAATTAATAGAGCGAATTCACAATCCGTACCTTCACATTGTTTCATGGAACTCAACAACTCTATTGTCATAGTTTTTCCCATTCCTTCATGTTGAAATCTAAAGTGTACATGTTGTGCTTATAATTGACTCAATTTCTTTTTCTTTGTACACTTTTCTTTTTTACAAACATAAGATGCTTATTGACTTGATATACCTAAATACCCCCACACTTCTTCCTTTGTATCCCCATCAATAGAGGTAGTGAAGAGAACTTTGATAGCTCTACTAACCATTGAAAAAAGGTAAACTTGTTTTTCTTGGCTTAAGGTTCTTTAGAGTAGGTTTACAAAGAAAATGGCTCAAATACAATCACTAGGCTCAAGGGGTTCACTAGGGGATTGATATATAGGAAGGGTTAGCTATTTGGCTCAAGCTCATTCCTAATGCCTTTTATCATTTCCAAGACATACTATAGCATGATTATGTAACTTTGAAGAGATGTGATGCAAGTTCTAGAAGTGAGCACGTATAGAAGAGAAAATCATATCTCTCACAAGAAAACAGGAGTGAGTGCAGTCCTTTAGGCTCAAATTAGCTCACTTGGGTATGTTTTCTTATTCTACAGCACGATCATTCAATCAATTTAACATTACAACATCCCATTGGGACAAGATATGCAATCCAAATTAATCATATTATGTACCTTATTCAAGGTCAATCTCATCCATAATGCAGTTAACTTATGGAATGAAAGTATAATGACAATTAGACATAAAAGATGTTAAAATTAGACAATTAGACAACAAACCATCCAATGTAAAGACGATTTTCAGTGTTTCTAATTGGTCTGGGGCGCTTTTACCTTAGAAAATCATACAGTTACCTCAGAGGGAGTTAGCCGCACCTTGAAAGTCACATTGTCCTCAATGGCATGAAAACTGAATAAAGAACACAATGTAATTAACAAAAAGCAGAGCAAAGGTGAAGGAACCCCCTGAAGAGTGGATTGTCCAATAATCTGAACCCTGAAAGTGCAGAGTATCCATCAAAAACACAAAATATTAGAAGAAAGTATATTGAAATAGACTAACACAAAATATGGAAATATACTAAAATAAAAACTAAAGTAATTGGTGTAGTGTACCACTGGAAAAACAAAATTAAGGTCTAGATACAATGCAAAATGTGTGTATGACGACAAAGGGAAATCTTAAAGCACTAGGCTTCAATGCTCTGGTGGCAGTTGTTGGTGGGCCTCGATGAAAGCCTTGAGCATTGCTTCCATGCACCTCTGTGAAGCTGTGAGCTCGGCCACATCGGATTGAAGACCGCGGATGTTTGCTTGCATCTGACGCCAGTCGGGGGTATCGTCTGAAGGTCGAGACGCTCTTGGTCATTGGGTAGCAAGAGTATCAGCATGGCACCCTGACCGATGCGGATTGACCCATCCATGAGGGGCATTGTCTTCAAACTCAAACTCGCGCATTTTATTAGCAGTAATGGCCTCCCTCTCATTAGTAAGTAGGGGTGTTCATGGTAGGGTAACCTGACCCGTTCATAGATAACCTGAACCTGAACCTGAATGTCAGGTTCAGCAATTTCACAAACCTGAACCTAAAGAACCTATAGGATCGGTTAACCTATTTTCAGGTTCGGTTCTCAGGATAACCAGAACCTATTCATATCAATATATATGATAAAAATTATAAAACAAATTATTCATAAAATGATGCATATAAAATCCATCAAAGATTAATCCAATATGTTAAACTAAAGCAAAGTAAAAATAAGCCAAACAATGTCTAATAAAAGATCCATACTAAAAAAAAGATAAAATATTAAACAATTATTATTTGAATAGAATGGTAGGATGATTCACTGTTATACATGAAGCCACATCTATAGAAAATAAAAAATAAAAAGAAAAAAGAGTTAGACTCTTTATTTCTTTTTAATTGAAAAAAGAGTTTTTTTATTTATTTGTATATTAAAACAAGGTAAAGTAAATTAGATTGTCTGATTCAATTTGTTCAAGTTTTTTAAGTCTCTCTTTCACGTAAAGAGGAGCCTGTGATTTTCTCAACCAATCTTATCTACAAATAAGAGTCTCCACCATCTTTGGAGTAAGAGAGCTATGAAATGAATCAAGCACTCGACCTCTTGTACTAAAAGCTTATTCAGATGCAATAGTGAGGGAACGAACTGCTCTACTAGATCTCATTGATTAAAATAATAATAAAATTATTCTTCTAACATCATTAAATCTTATTTTATCATGTTAAAATAAATAATAATAATAATAAATTAATAAGCACAAAAAGTATCCTTCTTCTTATTGCAACTTAGCGTAGAAAATGCAATTAATATCATAGTTAAAACTTCAAATATTATATTATAAAAAACGCAGTCGTATAAAAAAATACAATCCCATAATCTATTACTAAATCAACTTATTTTTCATTCGTTTCTAATAAATAAAACTATGTTTGTATTTGTACAAGACAATATTATTATATTCTTATTATTTAT
>JANIHY010000002.1:5200255-5217534 GCA_027479065.1 Erythroxylum brevipes
GCCAAAATGTCAAAGAGACATAACCTAAATCGGACTAAATTTGCTTAATCTGCTAACCCCTAATTTGGGGCGTTACATAACGGACCTTCTCGGGTCTGGAATGGTGTGTTGCCAGGCGATGTCCGTTAAACGGACATGCCCCCATCCAACAATTTCACGCCTTTGGCCTTCCAATTGACAAAATTTCTTCTCGGAATCTTCTCAGAAATTGTAAAACTCGGAATTCTCTTTGAAATCATCCTTGAGTGGCTTTGATCCGGCATCCACAAGGGAAGTTATTCCTTTTTCCACACAATCTACCATTTGTACCTATCAAGCAACACAGTTTGAATGTGAGAGAAGTAACTGCATAAAACTTCAAATTCATAAAGAAATAAGTCAAATTAGATCCAAATTATCCCAAAATCATCTACAATTAATTTGACTTATCAGCTCTCTTTGTTCATCTCCTATCTATTTATAGGCAGGAGAATGTTGTCCTATTAGGCATATTCGGTGCCTAACATGCCATCCAAGTTTGACAATTCTCTCACTTAAAGATTTGATTGAGAGTCAATAAGATCTTCACACTATTCTTTCTACCTTACCACTTCATGTTGCTTATGTCTCTGTCAGGTCACACGAAGATCAACACCACATAAACTTATCACCATTGATTGATTCTGTCATAAAATCTGTCAAGTTATCCATTGTCTGAATTTTTTGCATGTCCATCGTTCCTTCTTCCATTTTCTCACGAGCAAAGCGATATTGAACTCAGATGTGTTTTGTCTTTGAATGAAATGCTGGATTCTTTGCAAGATGCAAAGCACTCTGACTGTCACAATACAGAGTAATATTCTGTTATTTATTTCTAAGTTCTTCCAACAACATCTTCAACCATACTGCTTCTTTAATGGCTTGTGTAACTGCTATATATTCTGCTTCTGATGTTGACGTAGCCACAATTGACTGTAGTTTTTAAACCCAACTCACAGCTCCTCTAACTAGCGTAAACACATATCCTGTAGTGGATTTAGTTTTATGAAGATCACCTGCATAATCAACATCAACATATCCTCTGACAGTAAAATCTAATCCTCTATAATGTAATGCAACATCTGAGGTTCTCTTGATATATTTGAGAATCTTCTTAATAGTATTTCAGTGCTCTCGATCAAGATTCACCATGTATCGACTAACTACTTCCACTGCATGTGCAATGTCTAGTCTTTTACAAATCATAGCAAATATTAAGCTTCCCACTGTATGTACAATGTTTGGTCTTGTACAAATCATAGCGAACATTAAGCTTCCCGCTGCTAATGCATACGGTACTTAAGACATCTCCATCATCTTTTCTTTATTGTTAGGACTCATACTTGATTATAACTTGAAATTAACAGGAAGAAGGGTATAAATTAACTTACAATCTTGCAAAATTAACTTACAATCTTGCATGTTGAATTGTAACAAGATCTTCTTCAAATAATTCTTCTAAGAAAGCCAAATGTTCCTATTATTTCTGTTTCGATGAATTTGCATCCCTAAAATCTTGTTTACTGATCCCAAGTCTCTCATTTCAAATTCTCTAGCCAACTGTGCCTTCAATTCTTTGATATGATCATTATTGGGGCCCATTACCAACATGTCGTCTACATACAATAGCAAGAGTATAAAATAATCTTTCTCAAACCTCTTGAAATATGCACAAGGGTTTGCATTCAGTCTGTTGTATCTAAGACTCATGATAAAGGAATCAAATCTCTTATACCAATACCTCGACGCCTGCTTTAAACCATATAAAAATTTGTTCAACATGTAAACTGAGTTCTCTTTCTCTTTTCCTTCAAAACCTTCTGGTTGGAGCATATAAATTTCTCATCAAGATCTCCTTGAAGAAATGTAGTTTTCACATCTAACTACTCAAGATACAAGTCAAATATATCACACATTGCCAGAACTGTTCGAACTGTAGTGAGTCAAACCACATGAGAAAATATTTCGTTAAAATCAATACCTTCTTTCTGAGCATATCTTTTTAACACTAATTTAGCACGATATCGCCCTATTTGATCATCACCACTCCGCTTGATCTTGTAAACCAATTTATTGCCAATAGACTTTTTTCTTCATAGTAGTGATATAAGCTCCCATGTCTTATTCTTATGCAGAACTTCAATTTCTTCTTGCATTGCTATCATCCACCGAGATGTATCTGAACTATTCATTGCTTCTTGAAGAGTTGATAGCTCTCTGTCCTCAGTTAAAAGACAATATGCAATATTGCTCTCCATAATATAATAGGAGTGTCAGCTCGGTGCTCTTCTTATGCGAGTTGGTCTCTGAGTATCTGGAACATCATATTCAACTAGTTCTTGCTCCTGGTGCAGCTTTAGAAGTATCAATTTGCTCAACTTCCCTATCCACTTGTACTGTTGTAGTTTCTGGATTCTTTTGTACAGTGCCAACATTTTCGACTTTCTTTTGATCCTTATCTTCCATGAAGATAGCATCTCTACTGATAACAATCTTGTGGCAGTGGGATCCCACAAACGATACCCCTTCACATCTTCAGTATACCCTAAGAAAATGCATCTTTTAGATTTTGGATCCAACTTTGTAATTTCTTGGGCATTGAACATCATATAGGCAGGACTTCCAAATATATGGAGGTTGGAATAATCTATTGATTTACCAGTCCACATCTTCATCGGTGTCTTCAACTCAATTGCAGTTGATGGAGCTCGATTCACCAGATAGTAGGCGGTATTGACTGCTTCTGTCCAGAATTTCTTATCTAAGCTTGCAGTTCTCAACATCACTCTGTTCTTTCCAACAAAGTTTTATTCATCCGCTCTGCTACTATATTTTGTTAGTATATGCAATCGTGAACTGCCTTTTGATGCGTTCTTGCTTGTAGAATTCATCAGATTCTTTCCCAGTATATTCGCCTCCATTATCTGAGTGCAAACACTTGATGTTCTTATCAAATTCGAGTTCCACCCACGCTTTGTAAAATTTAAAAGTCGGAAACATATCTGCCTTCTTCATGATAGGAAACACCCAACATCTCCTAGAATAACCATCAATGAATGATACCAAAAAAAATTGCTCCTCCTAGGGACGTAATTGGTGCTTGCCATACATCAGAGTGAATCATTCTAGAATTTCTTTACTTATGAACTTTAATGTGTTGAATTTCAATTGATGTTGCTTACTCACAATGCAATGCTCACATAAGGGTAGTGATACCTTTGTGAGTTCTAGAAGTAGATTCTTCTCTGCAAGTATCTTTATTCCTTTTTCTGACATATGTCCAAGCTTTTTATATCACGTCAATGCAGATTTGTCATCTGAACTAGTCACCATAATAGATGCCTCTCTTTTTTGCAAAGTTACTCCCTTCAGTATGTACAAATTTGCAACAATCTTCTCTGCTTTCATAAATACCAGTGCTCCTTTAATCACTTTCATGATCTTGTTTTGAATCTCAAATCTGAAACCAAGATCATCTAATTGTCCTACAAATAACAAATTCTTCTTCAAGCACTCCACATGTCACATTTTTCAATAGCCTGAGTTGTCCCATCATACATTTTTAACTTGATGGTGCCTATACTAACAATCTTCAAAGTTTGATCATTACAACTATACACAGATCTCCCAAAGACAGATTCACTGGAACCATTCTCATCGAGAGGTCCTATGAAAAGTAGTTGCTGAATTGAGAAGCCATACATCAACAAATCTTTTCTTACTTTCAATAGTTGTTGCTGCTTCACAAACCATTACACCTCTATCATCTGAAGTATTTGTCACATTTCCTTAAGGAATAAAATCTTTCTTATTCAGATTTCAAAAATCATTCTTCAGGTGCCATTTCTTGCCACAATTGTAGCACTTGAAATTCTTCTTACTCTTGGATTTTGATCTACCATGACTATGACTCCCACTTAGGCCACGGTCTATTGATCTTTCTTTCGTCACCACCAAGGCCTCCTCTTGTTACGAATTTACCAGCCTGTCTTTCTTATTTTTACGTCGACACTCTTCTTCTTGAATAGTTTTTGCAATATTGTTGAAGACTAGAGTGTTTGTATTGTTTGTTAAATTGATGACAAGTTGATCATACGAATCTGATAAACTTTGGAGTAGAAGTTTCGCATGTTCATTTATCTCTATTGTGTGTCCTAATGTTGTGAGTTGAGAAAATAAAGTATTTAAAGTATTTAAGTGCTCCATCACCGAAGTGGATTTCGCCATGCGTAACTTGCATAATTTCCTTTTCAGAAAAATTTTGTTGTGTAATAATTTAGCCTCATACAATTTTGTGAGGTGATCTCATATTTTCTTCGCAGTCTTCTTTTCTTCTATGCTGGATAATACTCTATCAGCTAAAGCTAGGTGAAGATTAGTTACAACATTCCCATCCATCTCGTTTTATTTTTCATTTGTGACTCCAGTTGGTCGTTCACTAATAGCCACTAGACAATTATCTTTCCTCAAGATTGCCTTTATTTTTAACTTTCAAAATAAAAAATTACTCCCATTGAACTTTTGAATATCAAATTTTACCGCCATTGCTTCTATCACGAACAAAATTTAACTCTCACTATTTCACGATATTATTCATATGTATGAATAGTACTGTACCCTTATGTATGAATAGTTTCGTATATGTGAATAGTACCACATGCATATGTATGAATAGTACAATATGCGTGAATAATACTGTATACTTCAATTACAGTAACTACATAGTTTAATGAAAAAAATGTATGAATAGTTGTCACCTTTTGTGGTTACTGTTCACCAACTTTCACTGTGCTCAATCGAACTCCAAACGGATTACGTCAAAAAATTGTTCGTAATTTTCTCACCTCGCTCTGATACCACTTGTTGTGAAAATCAACCAGATTAAAACAGGTTCACCACTAAATAGAACTAAAGAAATAATGAACAAACATATAGATTTTATGTAAAAAACTCCTAAATTAGAGTACAAATCACAAGTAATGATAGAAGAATTTTACTACTGAAAAATTGAATAATTACAAGAAAAGACTAAACCTACAAAAATATATAAAATATTTTTGTCTCTCTCTTTTTTTCTCTCTCTCACCTTATGTCTCTCTTGTTATTATGCTCATGCTCTCTCTTTGTTCATCTACAATGAAAATATAGTTAACTAAATTGACCAACTATTTTTTATCATCTTATTAGATATATTAGACACCAAAATTCGGTGCCTAACATGGCTAACTTCGGCACTATCCACCTCAAGCTTGATAATAGCCCTCTTATCTTTGATGATCCAACTCATTATTGCCAATTCATTGAATCACTTCATTATCTCTTCTTGACACGGTCAAACACTTCTTTTACAGTCAACAAAATGGTAAAATTCATGCACCGCCTGAGTTTTAATCATTGGGATGCAATAAAAAGGGTTCTTCGTTACTTTAGAGGTATGACTTATTGTGGTATCATGTTATCTACTTGTCCATCCTCCTCTTTATATGCCTTTGCAAATGTCAGCTGGACTGGTGATGCTGATACATCATACATGTCACTCACCTCAGCATATGTAATCTTATTCGGTTCCAATCCTATTAGTTACAGTTAAAAAACAGTCCACTATTATTCACTCATCAAGTGAGGCTGAAAACAGGGCAGTTGCATCAGCCACAACTGAGGTCAATTGGATAACTAATCTCCTTTATGAGCTTGACACCTACCTCTCCTCTACACCAACAATTCACTGTGATATATTGATGCGACTTACCAATGCTCAAATCCTGTCTTCCATTCACGAATGCAGCATATTGAACTTGATTTTCACTTTTTTCCATGACCAAGTTACTCGTCGTTAAATTTGATCAGTCTCTCGTGTTCCATTTATTTTTTTTCCGGCGTCGTTTCTTGTAAGAGGCTCTGCAATTTGTAATGAAATGGGTGGATTATGCTACAGGAGCAAGAAACCTGCAGGCATAGGAGAATAATTTTGCCTCAACAAGGAAGAGGACTAAATCAAATAAGCCTTTGTACTTCCTAATAGTTAGTATTTAAAATAAAAATAAATCAACAAGGAAGAGGACTAAATCAAATAAGCCTTTGTACTTCCTAATAGTTAGTATTTAAAATAAAAATAAAAATATGCATATTTGTTAATGTTAATATAACTATATTTTTATTACAAATAATAATTAAATTTTATATAATTATTCAGATAAACTAATTTAATTGGATAGTGTAATACCAATTAAAACGTTTATAAAAAAAGCTTTAAAATTTTTATAATACTTTCCAACTTATATATCTTTTGATGAAATATATGCAGCTTTCTCAAAAAGAACAAAAAAATCGAATCTGCGGATAAAATATATTACGTTTATGGGATGGAACGTTGATAGATAACTAATGCGGGACCCACTGAATATTGAGAAAGGTGCAGTCATAATACCAGGGGGGCGGGAGAGCCGTCAGGGTGCTGTCGGGACAGCATAAGAAGAAATAAGAGGATAGTGTCAGCTGCTGTAGCCGACTTTTCCGCCATGACTTGCCATTACTGTCTCTCCTTCTGTGCCATCCTCTCGATGCTTCTAGTTCCTCACAGTGTCTTCATTTTCGGCGCTAGCGATCCGCTTCCGACAACCATCCATCTTCCCCTCTCCACTCCTAATGTCTCGTTTCACCGGAGAACAGCCGATTATCGCGGCCAGTCCAACCTCCCCAAGGCTCAGATGCCACTCTATGCGGATATTTTCGGGGGGTATGAATCTCTGTCGCTGACTAGTGTTTTTCATTCGGAGATTTAACGTGGATATATTTTCATTTCGATTCATTTGCAGCTACTTTGCGGTACGGTTATCTGTTGGGACGCCTCCTCAGGAATTCTCTCTTTTGGTTGACACAGCTAGTACCGTCACCTATGTTCCGCGCTGGGGCTGTGAGCAGTGCGGCAACCACCAGGTTTGTCCTTTGTTTCGCTTCTTGAACGTTTTAGATTTAGTAGTTATACTTCTGGTTCTAGTTCGTTGTAAGGAGCAAATTTAGATGTTTGTCTAACTACCTTGGAATGTGCAATTGAAGTGGTCAGTTTAACTGAAATTTTGTATATAAATGCTTTATGAGTTGTCTGAGAGTGAATTTGCTGTATTTAGGATCGCAGGTTTCAACCAGGATTGTCTAGCACTTTTCGAAATGTGAGTTGCAATCCTAGTTGTAACTGTGATGCTGAAGGGAAGCTGTGCGTTTATAAAAGACATTATGGTGAACAGAGTTCGAGCAGTGGTATTCTTGCAGAGGATGTTATTTCTTTTGGCAATGGAAGTGAACTCGCACCCCAACGAGTCGTGTTTGGATGTGTGGATCGGGAAACTGGTGGTCTTTACCGTCAACGTGCTGACGGGATAATCGGGTTGGGTCCTGGTCTGCTCAGTATTGTGGGTCAACTTGTGGACAAAGATGTCATTAGTAACTCGCTTTCTTTGTGCTATGGTGGGATGGATTTGGGTGGTGGTGAAATGATTCTTGGAAGAATTTCTCCTCCCCAAGACATGATTTTCTCCCATTCTGACCCCTTACGTAGGTATAAATCATTCTCAAATTGGAAATTAGTTGTTTTTGATCCTCTACATTTAGCACATCTTACACATATGATATATTTTTTGGCTGGCAGTCCTTATTACAATATTGATCTCAAGGGAATACGTGTTGCTGGAAAGCCTTTGAACTTGAATCCAAAGATCTTTGATGGAGGGAATGGAACTGTTATAGATAGCGGGACTACCTATGCTTACTTTCCAGAAGAAGCTTTTCATGCCTTTAAGGATGCTGTAAGATATCTTCAGTAATTTCTTTAGTTACTTTGAAAAGCAAGTTTTTAATTTCTTTAGTTACTTTGGACTATAAGTGGCATAGTTTTCTTGAAAAGCCAGCATGATTAGGTGTGCAAAATCTGTACTGAGATGGTTGTGAACCATGCAGATTTCTCATATCTTACTGCAACATCTTACTTACCCTTTGCAATTGTTTATTTAGTCTAGATAGGTTCTCTGAGAGAGCTGTGTTTTTATTCTTCTTAAGTGATGAAATTGACCTCCAGGATTTGGTAATGTTCGTTAGCATAGCTTGTAGTTGTAGATGTCCCTATAAAGGTAGCTACATGCGATGATCACCATGCCTTATTTGACTTAGGCCAAAAATGGCATTATGCGTGCTCTTTTGTAGCTTAAACTGTTTTAAGCATATTCCCAGAACCAAGTTGCGATGGCTTCTGTACCTGGGGAACATGGCATAGAAACTGATAACTTTTCCCTTTTACGCTGTAAATGAAACCGCACTTGCATAATTGATTTGCAATGAATTTCCTGTCAAAATGCAGGTTATAAAGGAAACCCAATCCCTCAAACAGATCCCTGGCCCTGATCCTCGTTACAATGATGTTTGTTTTATTGGTGCTGGAAGGTATTACTCTTGATAAGAATGCAAAAGTACTTTTCTTCAACTATTTTCCTCCTCTTCACTTCAGTCCTCTTTCTCTTCAAATCTGATGGACATGTTTGTGCTTTGTCACATGAAATTTGTTGTAGGGAAGTCTCTGAACTATCAAGAATTTTCCCCAGTGTGGACTTGGTTTTTGGCAATGGTCAGAAATTTACTCTATCTCCAGAGAACTATTTATTTCGGGTAATTGCCAACTCATGATTCATTATCTAGAGCCTTTCCTTCCCAACATCTGCAACAATTTTAATTAATTGTTTGTATTTACCCTATGGATCTCCCTTCTCTGTTTACGTATCCATCTCTTCCTCTTTTTTCTTCCCATCTCATTTTATTCCATTTTCTGTAGCATACAAAAGTAAATGGTGCATATTGCTTTGGAATTTTTTCAAATGGCAACGATGCAACAACTTTTTTAGGAGGTATCTTCCTGCATTTATTTGATTCTCTCTGATTTTTTATCTACCACATATGCTATTTATACCAGATGCATGCTTTCTGGTGTTCCTTGCCTTCCACCAGGCCAGGCCCAAATTCCTAATTCTTCATCTCTCTAACTTTTGTTCTCTTATACTTTATCTTGAAGTACAAAACTGTTTTGTTTTACTATTTTATTACTTGAACAGGAATTATTGGCCTTAATACACTTGTGACATATGATAGAGAGAATAACAAAATTGGATTCTGGAAAACTAATTGCTCTGAACTATCCAAGAGGCTGCCAAGTTCTAGTGTGCCTTCTCCTCCATCTGTGGTGCTGCCTACAGGTAATACAAGTGAATTATTTCCTCCAACTGAATCCCCAGTTGGATTACCTCCTGACTTTTGTCCAGGTGGAGTGAGGTTTAATTTTCTTTAGGTCCTTCATCCTGTGCTTCAATAGTGAATATTTGCAGCCACAATAAATTTGTTGCCTGTGTTGCTGGCCATACTTCTCATAGCTATCAATTTTCATTTTGTTGTTTGATAACATGTTTCCCCATTTTAGCGAAACATCTGCTACCAAAATATATTTTTTCTGTATAGCAGTGGAATCAAAGAAATCTTGAGGTGGAGCAGAATTTGGCAAGTTATCTCTGGTTTTAGGGTTTGTCTGTTAGGAGCACAATTTAACTGAAGCTTACTTGTTTGACCTCTAAGTATAACAAATTTGTTCATCTCTTAATCTACTAAACATGACTTGGCACTTTTAACCGGAACTGCATTCATTATATGAACAATATAACTATAATTCAAGTTTCTTCAGTCCATATTGATCAGTTTCATTTATTTTAAGTACTGGCAATACTCAAGAGTGAAAATATTTCAGATTTGATTTAAAAAAATTTGCATGGATTTGGCAGTCATGTCCAGTTTGAATGTAATTTTCTTTTCTTTAATAGGATTTCAGTAGGTAGTTGGTGGTTGACTTCAATGATTTTGTCGAAAATGACCTTAAAACATTCGTAAATCCATGATTTAATGGATGTTATTTATGCAAGTTTTCAGTAGTATATAGTTATCAGCCAACAGGGTGCTTTTCTTGATCCTTTACGGAAATCGCTAGTATTGTTCACCATGCACAGTTGATGCAACTTCTACGGTAGAATATGTCTAATATTTCCCGTTTTTTGTATTTGGATAATTTCTTAATGAACATTATAGTGTTATATAAGAAACTAGCTCAACAACTCTTTTGCATCCAGGAACATATAATTTCTGAGATTTGTGGATCTAATAATTACTTTAAAATACTAAGGTACTTCCACCAGTTTTTTTGTTCTAGTGTTAATTTAGGCTCCTTTTAGCTTCTCTGGTTTGCAACTTTTATTGCAGCGCATTCTAATTACCCCCTTTTCAATTTGAATTTAGGGGACTTTCACATTGGAATTATCACATTTGAGATGTTAATTAGTGTCAAAAACTTGTCCATCAAGCCCAACTTAACAGAAACAGTAATGTTCATTGCCCATGAGTTGGAAGTCCATAATTCACAGGTATGGTGAAGTTTAGCTTAAACAGAATCTTTGCATTCACTAATTTTAGATTAACTTATATTGTTCCAATACTAGAGTTATTGCCTTAGTTTCAGGTTCACGTGTTGAATTCCACTTTGAGTGGAGATAATTATCTTGTTCGATGGGCCATCGTTCCGGCTGAGTCTGGTGATTACATTTCTAAAAGCACTGCAATGGTAGTTATGGTTTCATTTTACTTTAGTTGGTTATACATGCAACATGGATTATGTTGCAGCTGATTACCATGACCGCATTCAAGTAAGGCTTTCCTTCTTGTTATTTGTAGGATATAATTTTGCGGTTGAGGGAACATAGAGTTCTGTTACCTGACAGGCTTGGGAGTTATCAGCTGATTGAATGGAATGTTGAGCCTCAAAGAACTAAGTATGTGATTTTCATTTGGTGCTCCCTCTTTAGCCCATCTCTGACTCACTGATACATTCGATATCGTGCATTTTGAATTTCTTTTAATTTGTACCAGTCCTCTACAACATGTACATATGGCCACACACACACATATATCATGTGGTGTTATTGCTTTTGAATTTTATCATTCCTGTAAAAGGGAGCTAAATACAATTTGTGTAGGATACTAAAGTTGGCTGAAATTTAAGATGTTATATATGGCGTGGACCATTCCATCTACTACAGTTGTAGATTGGGGATACTCTTCTTTTGTGTTTGGTTGGTGTTGAACTTAAACGATGTTTGGCTTTCTGTCTACAATACTAGGAGATTCATGCATCTTTGTTCTTCGCCAGGCAGTTCTTTGTATCTTTATTCGATAACAATTTGCTTCTATGGCAGGAACCGTTGGCAGCGATACAGAGTGGGCGTCTTTATTTTAATTCCAGTAATTCTTATTGTTATTTTAGTGGGCATCAGCTTGTGGTGTATCCGGAGGCGTAGACGGCAAGCCTTGGGTGCATATGATGGAGCTGTTGTTAGTAATCCCAAGCAAGTGTCTCTGGCATTATTATCTTAAGAGTTCTGGCATAATAAACGCTTGGTATCTGAAAACTACGAGGTGATAAAATTTTGCCTACTATACTGAGTTTGGGTTTTGAAGGAAAGAAGAGTTATATACTGCATTTCTTCTGGATATGATGCATGTGGTTGTATGAACTGAAGGTGAGCTGACGAACGAGAAGAGATTCAAAGTCCCGCATAGTCAGTATCATGTACACTGAGATCAATGAAAAGTTGAAGCTGAAGGTGAGCTTGCAGAGAGAACAGTCTAGAGCATTGTCTTGAGGACACCTCTCTCGGTTTGTTGGTTCTCGTTCGTCTGTTCTTTCCTACAGTTTGTTAAGACAGCATTTCATAAAGATTTCCATTCATACCCATAATCAATCCAACAAATTCGTATAGGATTGTTCAAGAAAGTAACTTCTGATCCTGAGTACAGTTCCTCAATAAAAACAAATTGTGATTATATTAATTTTGAAATTCTCTGAATTACTATCTGACATGTTATTTTATCACGCATGCGTGTGTCGGCAATTTCCTTCTTTCCAAACCATCTACTTCACAAATGGCTGTCTTAACTAATTCATTGCGGAAAGAAAGAGTTTGTGGTCATGCGAGTTTCGTTTTGTTGTTTGGCTGAGCTTTCCTCAAATTGTTCACACAGAGTTTTCGAGGTCTGACGTTACAGCAGGTACAAGGTTTACCTGAGAGTTGCAGTGACCTGATTGCAGATATATGAATGCTGATGAAAAGAGTTCGAAGAAAGATATCGAGAGTGTATCTAACTTATATTATTCCATTCATAGCTTATATAACACCAACACAATACATAAATTTTGGATCCTTAAACATTACAGAAAATTCCATATATAGTTTCATAGTTAACACCATCCTCCAAATATGTTATTACGTGTTGGACACATGGAAGATCTCTGAGAATCCACTTGTGGTATTTGATCATACTTTCGTTTCAAGGGCACTTGGACTTGCCCTTGGAATTCTTCATGTCCCTATAACATGGGCACTCATCCTTGTTACCGTAAGTACAAGAAGGCACGCAGTTGCATTTGTCACAGCAAATTCCACAGTACTTCAAGCACCGGTCCTTAACTCCTGCTTTTGAGCACCTAACCCCACACTTTGAATCACAGAAAACTATCCAAACATGCACCATAACATGGAAATATAGTCAGAAAAACGAACCATAAAAGCAGCTCGAAAGTTTTGAGCCGGAAGAAATGGAAAAGGACAAAAAAACAGTGTCTGTTGTCTAATTAACCACCTGAACCGGCCAATGTGACCTCGAAGAAAGAGGAAGTGAAAAGAAGAGAAACGAGAAGAAGGGTTTCTAGGCTTGGCTTCATATTGTTCCCTGGTGATTTGGACGTAACGCAAAATCTGCACCTGAACTGAAGGCTTCACTTAAGAGACGACCAAGTTGCAACAGAAATGATATCTGATGAGCTGATCAAAAGTCTGTGCTAGAGATGGGTGTTTATAGTAACCCAGTATGTTAGGTGAGACGTTAGGAAGTGCCTTTGGAGATAAAAGAAGGAAACAAATTAAAAAAAAAAAACATCATATAGACTGCCATGTGGTTTTGGCACTGAGGACACATCATGGTTAGCTGAATACTTTCGCAATTCTGAAACTTGGCACCTGAAGGGCGTTTCAAGTGGCCGAAAGAGGCTCTGAACTGAAGGTTTGAAACATGAATCATACGCAATTCTCTTAACATCTTTAGGCATTAGAACTTTTTTGGGATCTTTTGAATTATCAAATTATGCAAAAATTCATTGAATACTCACACTAATCTTTATTTGTCCTTATCATTAGCAAACATCCAGACTCATTAATTCATTACAGAGGCCGTTATTAATAGGGGAACTTTCAACTAGTAACTTATGGATGTTACGTAAAGCTTAACCAAATTTGCAGGTCCTCTCTGTCATCAGCCTTTCCTATTTTAAGAGTAAAGGCAAGCAGTGATTTATCTTGTGGGTGACAGCTTGATGATTCATTGTGCAAACACGATTTCTCTGTGCCAAGACTTGGACATATTTCACTTTTAAGAATCAACAACTGATAGTTGTCAAGAACTCATCATCTTTAAAGCTTTTTCCTCAAATTGGACAAGTGCAGACCTACCCCTGTTATCAGTAAACATTTTCCGGATTTGAATGGACAACTGAAACACATAGTTTATGAATTATCACGATCCGTTCAAAATAATTTATTTGAACTCTTGTGTTTTACCCATTTAACCAATCTTTACGGGCACATCAAAAGCAGCCAATGAATGCTAAAAGCCTGTTCTGAGACGGCACATATTGATGTTTAACCATGTCCACAAACTTGTATGGAATTCGTATACGCTTCATTAGTATCCTGACGTTCTTCAACAATCGCTTAACCACAAAACAATACGAATTCAGCACTTGCATGCTGTTTGTAACCTTCACCAAATCTCAACCAACCCCAGAAATAGAATTGCACCAAACTGCGCCTGTCATCGTCACCAACATTCCCGGTTACCTGTATCCCATTACCAAGCACCTCAAATTCTCAGCCCAAGTGATGGTGCTTTCCTTAGCCCATTTTAGCCACATCTACTGAAAGACCATATTGAGACTAACACTTTTTGGGCCTCCAGATCCTCTTGCTCTAATCACTTATCTTGCTCGATATCTGAAGTCCTGAACAGTCTGAAGTCAGAACTCCGATCTTCAAACCTTTGTCAACTTTCTTTTTTATTCATGGGGATTGCATCAATTACGTTCTCTTTTCTAATACTCCTCGTATGATTTTGAAAAATAATCTTCAATTGAATGCTCATTATCATAATCATCTACTGCACAGTGAAATGAATTGATTATGAATTCCTCCACGCATGGGAAAGGGTAGGAAATCCAACTAATCAATAATTAAAAATATGGACTGTTAAACTATTTTAATCATAAAACTCTTTTACACTGCTCATGTTTTGTTCGATTTATTTTAAGGGTGTAAATTATTTAATTTTTATAAATTTAAATAAATCAGTTAATTTTTATTTAATATTTTTATTTTTTTTAATGAATCTTCTTTTTTCTTTTATTAGGTGTCTTAGAAGGATCCCATTTATGAGAAAACATATTTAAGCTATCCATATTCAAACTAATTCTCGTTCGAACCGGTTAGGTCCCTTGTGGAAGACAAAGTTTTAGCTCCAAATTTTAAACGGCTGTATACATGAGAAGGATTTGAACTCGCGACCTCACTTAAATCAGGAGAGTCCCTTATTAACTCATCTGTGCCTTAAAATTTCCAATATAATCACTCTTCTATATAATTTTAAGTTCTTTATTTTTGTTTAATCTTTATTACATATTAAGTTTATAACGATACCCTTATTTTATCAGTTTAATTTCTCATCTAATTTTAAAATATTGATTATAATATTCTTTCGAAAAAAGCTAATCTTTCATAATAATATGTTAAAAAACAAAAGCATAAATTCAAGAAATCATTTTAAATGAAAAAAATTATCATCATTCAACAAGTCGAATTCAAACTTTGTTAATACTTACATAATTAGTAGTACATATAAAAAAAAATTCTGAACGATCTGCAATTTATTTAATTTATCTCAAGGTTATTGTTTGAGATTGACTACTCCAACTTTGGTTCGTGTTCTTGCATGAAACCTTAACCTGTGTGTCTGTGATGACAGCGGCTGATCTTGTCGGGATTTTACATATACAGTATCACTCGTGAAGAACTGCTTGGGATCAAGTGGCCGGCTGGCTGAAGACTTTTGAACTTCTGATGAATTTGTCATATAGATTGAGATACCACGTTGAATTTGAACAATGTCGTCTTTCCAAGCTTTGGAAATTAAGCTTCATTGACTTGGATGTCGTTTTTCTTTTCTTGACGTTTGCAGATTCATACCTATCCAATGCACCTTTATTAATCAATCAACCGACAATCAATTATTGATTATAATACCGTATAATACAAAAAGGACAGCCGTTCATAGATTGTAAGAGGAGTATACTTTCAAATTCTTAAGATTTGGTAAAGAGATAACCATTCATCCAATCTGTGAGGTGCGTGAAATGGACATACGAAACCTCTTGCTTGTGATTTACTCGTATAAGTAAATGTTGCAAATATTAAGTGTTTATGTTACAATCTAATTGTCTCACGTAGGTAATAAAAGAAACCGTTGTAAAATTTATAGATTTGTGAGTTCTCCCATCCTTCAAGCTAGTTTTTGAGGTTGGTTCTCTCATAAGACTTATAACAACTAGTATCAAAGCAAATATCATTCATTCAAATTCTCGTGTCACGCTCACGAGTAGTGACGTCGCCATTGCAGTGTTCACTTGGGATTAGAAAAGGTCCAGCTCATAGTTATCTCATGAGTACGTGGGTGGTGACACCAATATAGCAGTGTTTGTCTGAGATTATAAAAAGTTTAGTGCACAACTAGCTCGCCGATATCTGAGCTGTAAGACGTGGTGAAATGTTACGATCTAATTGTCCCATATTGATAATAAAAAAAACTGATGTGAAATTTATAAACTTGTGAACTCTCTCACTCTTCAAGCTAATTTTTTGAGTTATTCTCTCGTAAAACTTATATCATTATAGAAACCACATATACAATAATCCATAGTTTTTAATAAATTAATTTTGGTTCGATTTGATTTAATTACGGAGTTAATTGACCGTCAAATCTAATTTAATTTTACAAACTCATCACAAATCTTATATTTGAACTTTTTCTAAAAACGAGGAGCAGTTTGAATAAATTCGGACTACCTATTAAAAGGTTGGACCAACATGTAAGACAACAGTGAATAGGCATGTCATTTTGGAGACTTAGCTAATAGACAATTGGCCGCATGTACAATTATTGACAATGATTAAGGTTTGATACGTGATTTTGGGGTATGTTCTTCAAACGAGTGTATGATTGCACATGATTCTTTGACACCGTGTTTGTTCGAGCATTCTCACAAAGTAACTATAATACTAGATATATTAGGGAGGGGTTGGAACTTGGAAGCTTTTGGAAAAACAGTGCCATCATTTTGAACCTTCCTCTACCCGCATGAGTTGTCGTCCCCTCATAATTTCATAAACAAAAACAGGAAGTTGCATGTTTCGGTCGAGGTCCCTACAATTGTCTTTAAGACCTAAGCAAATAGGAACTAAAATATTTTGTCTAATATTATCCTATTTTATTCTGTCTCATGAAATCTTAACTATTTATTTTACGGAGATTCACGCGAGACTTACACAAGACTCACATAAATAAACGACTGAAATTTATTGGATACAATAAGACACTATAATATTAAACAGGAGATCTTAACTCAGCAAGTAGGGGTTAACAAGTAAGCATTAGTTGAAAATATCTATCTCCTTGAGTTACTGAATTGTCTAATAACCTAAGCATGACGCATTAAAAATATATCATTTTATTATATAGCTGTTAAAATTAATGTTACTTATATCATATAAGCATGATTTAAGTTACTTATTAATATGGCTCATTTTGCAATTAGATAATTTATAAACTACTATCATGTATACAAATTTTACTCATTAATAAAAAAGACTCATTATGGACGCCCAAACATCATTATTGATTATGTTTCTTTTATCAAAATTTCTTTAAAGCAGTGTTTGAAGTAATTGGAATTATTTAATCTTTATTTTACAGGCTACCAACAAAAATAATCTAACTAAAGTAGAGTTATGTCGCTAATATTGAGACTAACTATGATATATTTGATTTTTATAATTTTTTGGTTCTATTTATATTAATAACGC
>JANIHY010000002.1:5218129-5231447 GCA_027479065.1 Erythroxylum brevipes
ATATAGTTAAAATTAAAAGTACTTTTTTATTTTTATATTACCAAACAATCTACTATATGTAATTAAAAAAAACTTTTTAAAATGTCAGTCAAACAATCAACTGACTTCTTAAAAAATTTCTTCTTAAAAAAATCTATTGAAAAAAGCTCTACTGTTATAAGCTCTACCAAAAAAAAGCTAAACCGTATATGAGAATTTCATCTCGTACAATTCAAACAGAAAATTCAAAATACTAGTTGAAACGGGCGTGTGTGGAATATAATTTTCTTAATCGTATGATTCAACAATCCTTTCTGAAGATACCAGAAAAAAAAACTGCAAACTCTTCCTTGTGGAGAGTTTGTGATTGTTCCAGAAGAAATGAAACAAAAAAATGTAACAATTCTGTTTGTGATTTGTAGGAACAAAGAGAAGCGGATCTATTCTATACCTGATAAAGATGATAAACTGGTTTGGTTTAAATATTAAAGCATGTTTTATCACTACCTGAAATGATAAACAGTTTTGAATTTAACATAGTTAAAGTTGATTGAATTTGAGCTAATTTAAGTTTAAAAGAGTGGGTCTGATCCGATAAAAATAGTCCAATCTAATTCAGTCAACTCTTGTTAATATGAATAGATGCTGACCAAAGCATGCGACTGCATATAATACAAACAATGAATAAGAGTAACTAAAACCGCTGATCAGGTGAAGGATTGAACTGCAGAAGATATGGTGACCAGACTAGAAAGGAGCCCAACAATGGCCGCGCTGTTGTATGTGCTCGGTTCTCCTTGCATCGAGTTGTTCCGATCATCAACATACGTCTCGTTGAGGAATGGTCCACCTACGAGAGCTCCAACAGCTACATTCGGATTAGGGTCCTCTGCTTCAAGCCATTTCCAGCCTTCTTTGCAGGTTGGTGCTTCATCTGCCGGGATTGAAGCTCCTCTATGGTGCACGTACTGAGGGTACTTGTCACCATACCCAACAAGATAGCTCATTTTCATAGGATTGTTTCCCAGGACGTAATCAGCCTGGAAAGAAGTTCACAGTTTCATAGACAATGACTTTAAAAATACATTATATAAAAATATATTTCGTTATTTATAGATATAGATCGTATCAATTAATCGAATCACCTAATTTTTATATTTTGTACTTCCATTTTAGGAAATATATAATAATCAGAGGGATGGAGATCAGAGTACCTGGGATTTGGCGAATTTCCTAAGGTCTGATGGTCCATACGAAACTCCATTGCAGGATATCTTTGGAGTCCTGGAAGTAAGCATGTAGTCACTGTAAAGAGCAGCTAAAAATGCAGAAGCAACAGGATGCTGCAGAGCATTCCATTCGCTGACCCATATAAGACCACCTGGAACGAAAGGAACAACTCAAGTAACACAAATATGAGTGGCAAATACAAAGAAAGCTTCAGAGAAGGAAATTTTTACTGTCTGTTCTGCTGGTTGTGGCTGTTGGAGAATCTGGTATGAGTCCACACATAACAGCCTCAGCTGTTTTCCTGTACCTTAAAAGACCCGAATTTGATGTGCCTTTCTCACCAAAGAAGGTTAAACGTGACAATAAAACCTGCACCAAACATTCATGATGTTTTATTTTTCTTCTGTTATATAACCAAAATCATCTGATCTTTCATGCTAAAAGAGAAGTGAAATGCCTGTGTTCCTGCAAGTTTGTTGTCCCAACTAAACCAAGTAGGACTCCCCCAATTTGCGTAGTCTTCTCTGTTTTGTCCAGTCACAAATTGGAGGTATGACTTATCATTTGTTGCATGATAAAGCCATGAAGCTGCCCAGAGAAGCTCATCTCCATATCCTGATGAATTATAATAGCTCTGGACTTCTGGTATGCTCTCACTATAAGAACCCCTATATTTATCAGCAAAAGCAAACAACTTCTTGGCATGTTGAAGAAGGGTGTTTGAATATTCTGAATCACTTTTGAAAACCAGAGCTGCAGAAGCCATAGCCGCTGCAGTTTCAGCTGCAACATCTGTTCCTGGAGATGATGTATTCACCTGTGGAAGAGGCCTTTTCTCAGTCATGTCTTCAGGCCTGTTCCAACATTTATGGTCTGCTACAGGATCGCCAACCTGATCAGAAATAAGAAAATTGATTATAAGACTTCCTTCGTCACATAGAAACTGATCCAGAGTCGATGAATTTATAAACATATGAACCTCCACATACCTGAACATAGAGCACATTATCTGAAGGATGTGCATTTATAAGGAAGTCAGTGATCCACTTGAGGGAGGTCTGAGCAGGTTCTAGTTGATTCACAGCAGCCATCTGATCTCCATACTCGAGAATGGCCCAAGACAGCACAGTTGCTGTAAAAGCCATTGGAAATCCAAATTTCATATGGTCTCCAGCATCATACATCCCTTTTGATAGGTCCAATTTCGCTTCACTTCCATCTTTAAGACCAGAATCTCCTCTCCATAAAATCTTATTATCCATCAACTTCCCAGCTGCATCCATGAAATTATCACCATAAACTTCATTATTAACACAGAAAACACATTGCTTTTGCTTCCATATATACAAAATGCTTACGTATTGACACAATTAATTAGAAACCAAACCAAAATAGCTCGAAAGATCCTTAGCCCGATCTCCAAAAACAAATTTTAACCACCATCTGAACTGCTTAGATTGAAATGAGTAAGAGAGAGTACATTTTTGCACGTCGAAGAACTGCACAGCAACTTTAAGAGCGTTGGAGTACCTCTTCTCAATGGCGCCAGGAGGCCCAGGAACAGGACCCAACTCGTCGGATTTGTGATAATCTTTTCTTTTAACAGCTAAAACAACGGCAGTAACCACCACTGCCAATACAACCAGCGCTATAAACCATCCACAGCACCCTCTAGACCCTGATTTATCTCTCATCTTCGCTCCACTACTTTATTATCAATACCAAATCAAACCCAAAACTTGACCCATCGATCTAATGCTTGTAAAGGTTTAGAGAATGACTCTAGGTTTTTCAGAACACAGCATAAATGTCTCCGCTATTATGCGAATATGCCTCAGAGCTGGCCTTTTTAATAATGATGGCTCTGTTTCATGCAAGTGAAATGTAGTACGAAACAGAAGCTTGAAACAGCACGAGTTGGATATGGAACAAATCGGCGACGAGCAGAATTCACCGGAGAACAAGAACTTTGGATCGGAATGTGGTGGTTCTTTTACAACGGAAGCATCACCGACAAAATCTGTTTTTTCCGTTAGTATTTGTCTCGTTTACTCTGTCGTTGAATGTTGAATGACAGATGTGACGTTTCGCGCTTTTTCGCTCTACGGAAACAAACGGAGCTTGACGTATTCAAAGGGGAGGTGCCAAAATCTCAGCCGTTGATCTGTGGGGATCCGTTTAATTGTACCACCGACAAGAAGCACACGATACCGACAGTTGATATTTACGCCCGAGAAACAATCTCTCTTTTATTTTATCCATCATCTGGTATTAATTGAGTTTACCGTTTTGTTGACAGGTGTCCGGGGAGCTTCTCCAACGGTAGTGAGAGATTTGCCTTCAGTATGTTGTCCGTGAAAGAAACCAGAGTTCTGACCGCTTGGCGACGTTTGCAAGAGTCTTAAACTCCGGCCTACATATACTCCAGCAGCCACCTTTAAGAGTCCAAGAGCTGATCTTTCGGGATGTCTATGAGATGTTGTTTGCTCGAGTTTTAAGTTAATTTCGTTTTTTCGCCCTTTGTATTAAAAAAAAAAAGAAACAAACGTAAGTCATTATAAATCATGAAAGCAGCACATGAAACCCCTTTTTCATTTACGATGCTCTAATTTTAGTTAAATAAATCTTATTTATGTATTTATGTAACTTCACGTTAAGATGCGAACGAGATTTAATAAATAAGATAGGATATCATAATTAGAACAAATTATCTATTCTCTTATAAAAGATAATATGAATGAAACCTGACTCCAGCTAGTCCAACTATTTGGAGATTCATGGAAGAGCCTGAGTTACTTGAGGCTCAGGTCCAAAGTAATTTTAGTTTATCTAATGTTAAAGACTTTTTACTCCTTAAATTTTATTATAAAATCTTTTATAATTTTTTAAATACAATCTTTTTTACAATTATTTTTAAAAAGCAAAAAAGGATGTTATATAAATAATATAAATAAACCTGGTTCTGCCGGATTTTGACTGAACGGTGTGTTGCCGTTTTGATCCATGAGTTGGCAACTTTCTGTGAAGATTCCGACGTGAATATACCTGCAAAACAAGGAAGGTTTGTCGGGGGTTGTGTCCCGATTAACCCCTCCGACGCTCAAGTAAGTTTTTTGGTGAAGGTGGGATCTATAAATGCAGAGATAAAATTAGGTTATGATCGCGTACCTCTGTTATGAGAGAATAATACCTTTTATATGATTTTCGGCTAAGTTTTAGCTCTTTACGTACTTGCATGGGAGACGTTCTTCTACTGTTGGGCCGTGAATGTGTGGATCAGGCCCGGATTAACTGATGGGTGTAAGACTGACAGATCGGCGTGTGGGATTGGACTTAGGCCCAATATTGCCGACCCAACCAATAATAAATTTCAATTAATTAAATAGTATATTTAATGAATGGTAAATTAAATTATTATAAAATAACAATGGAACAGAAATTAAAACTACGTAAAAGTCAAAAACTCAAATAAAAAGATGTTATTGGAAGAGGGGTAATCTTGTGCTATAGAGTATAGTATAGTTTGTTTCTGGTGTATTAACTTAAATGGCTTATTCAAATCACATCAGCAAGAAAAAGAGCGCATTGGCATTGGCGTGCTCGGCGTGGTGATTAGTCACTCCATTACATATACCGCCAACAGTGTAAGAAACCGAGCTTTTCTTCGTTGTTTGTTGCAGGGACAAGTAGATAATATTATTATATATATATTACCAACCTAACACTGTTGACCGTTGATAACGGCAACGGCGGGAATGTCCTGGCGTCACGATACATTATTCGCCGTTATATTTTCCGTCACGAGACAAGATCGCCTGGTACGGTCCCTGGAGAGCCTTTGTCCTTTTAATTTGAAGGCCAGAAAACACGGAATTTAGTAATTGTCTAACGCAGCTCCTCTGCTCGCGACACTATTTAATTTACACTACTGTTTTTATTGCGCACATACGCTTCCCCTTTTGCTCTTTCTCCTGTCCTGCTAGTGAGTGAGCCATAGTATACTTCTGCGGAGTAATGGAGAGAAAACAAGGGTTTTTCTCGGCCCTGAAACAGGAAGTGGTTAGAGGGTTGTCGCCAGCGAGGTCTCGGGCCAAAAGCCCGGCGAGGAGTGCCTCCCCCATGTCTAGTCTGTTGAGGAGGAGGAGGGGACGTGGTGGGCGACGCGTGGCGCAGCTTGACACGTGGGTTATTGGGAGATCGGGGAGCTTGAGGCCCGCGGAGGCATTGTCGCCGTTGAAGGAGGGCCCGGACCACGACAACGACGGTGAGTCGAGGGCTGAGGGAAGGTGGGGCCAGTGGATGAAGGGACAGCTTTCGAGAACACCCTCTGTTGCCTCTTCGGATGCGTGCAAACGGTCCGATCTGAGGTTGTTGCTTGGTGTCTTGGGCGCGCCGCTCGCTCCTGTGCACGTTAGCAGCTCTGAGCCTTTGCCTCATCTTAGTATTAAAGACACTCCAATAGTTAGTCTCTCTCTCCCTCTCCCTATTTGTCTATTGCTTAAAGATGCGATGTTTGGTATTAATGGTGGCTTCAAATTAGTAATGCTAATAGTTTGCTGAAATTCAGGGCCTCAAAGGCCATTTGTTTTCTACCAGTTTTTTCGTGTTGGTTTGGTTGTTTTTGGTAGTACTATAAACTGTACTGAAAGGAGTTCATTTCTGCATCAGTAGTTCGAAAATAAGTTAGAGAAATGTGGTGTTTGGTATGTTTCTTTCTTATGGTGTCTGTAAGGACTAAGGCTATCCTTTACCTGGCAGGAAACATCTTCTGCTCAGTACATATTGCAGCAGTACACGGCGGCTTCAGGAGGACAAAACCTTCAAAACTCCATACACAATGCATATGCCATGGGAAAAGTGAGGATGATAGCTTCTGAGTTTGAGACCGCGAACAAAGTTACAAAGAACCGGAATGCCTCCAAAGCTGCGGAGTCTGGTGGCTTTGTCCTGTGGCAAATGAATCCAGACATGTGGTATGTGGAGCTTGCACTTGGTGGAAGTAAAGTTCATGCTGGCTGCAATGGTAAGCTTGTGTGGAGGCATACACCTTGGCTTGGTCCACATGCTGCAAAAGGTCCTGTTAGGCCATTACGCCGTGCACTTCAGGTGAAACGTAGTGTTATCTTTCACTTGTTCGACTGTTCACAAACTTTTTTTTTGAAAAATGAAAGGACCGTTCACAAACTTAAAGCACTGTTAGACTCAGTTTCAATTTTCTTTGCAGGGGCTTGATCCGAGGACAACTGCCAGCATGTTTACCAATGCAAGGTGCATTGGGGAAAAGAGGATAAATGAAGATGATTGCTTTATCCTCAAGATATGTGCTGATCCTGCGACTTTGAAGGCTAGAAGCGAAGGGCCCGCAGAGATTATAAGGCATGTGTTATTTGGCTATTTCAGCCAAAAGACAGGCCTCCTTGTTCATTTAGAAGACTCTCATTTGACCAGAATCCAAAACAATGGAGGTGATGCTGTGTACTGGGAGACCACAATCAATTCTTTCCTTGATGATTATAAGCCTGTGGACGGAATCATGATTGCTCATTCCGGACGTTCCGTTGTAACTCTTTTCCGGTTTGGAGATACGGCAATGAGCCACAAGAGGACCAGAATGGAAGAAGCATGGGCAATCGAGGAAGTTGCATTTAACGTTCCCGGCTTGTCAATGGATTGCTTCATTCCTCCGGCCGAATTAAGATTCGCATCGGTAAGTGAAACTTGTGAACTTCCTCAGGGTTTGAAGGTAAAGCAGGCCATGCCTACCTCAGCAAAAGTTGCTGCATTGGAGGGGTCTCATGATAATGTGGCTAACAATACAATGTGGAGGACGCCTGTTTAGGTAGAGGCAAGGCTTGTTGACCATATATTACAACACTAGCTCACATGACTAGTTTTTATTGGCCTGGGTGATTCATAACTTCAACTTGTAAGTTTTGTAGCTGGGTCAATGTTCTTCTCAATCTGTAAATAGAGCATAGTTGTTCACCTATATTCCCCGGTTCTGTATGAATGCTGTTGTCCATGAACTTGAAGTGAGGACTTAAAATTGAGTCTGACCTCTCGGTGAAAGAGCTAATCAAACCCTCTTATGAAAACTCCCCTTTATTTTGACTGGTCGGAGATTGCGGATTGGACTCGCCGTTGCCAAATTACAATTTTGTATGCGAAATTACAATTCTGAGGAATGATCAAAGGGGTGTATATGGTACTTGTATCCAAATGGTGTTCACGTCCTAAAACCTAATTTCACAGAAATTGGAAGTTTTCAAACACAGAATTAAAAGACGTAATAATTAATACTATCGGTCGTGTTGGGCTCGAATTTAGTTAAAACGACCCGTGGGTTGATTGGTCTATTCTTCAAAGATCAGTCTCATACTTAATGATTATGTCAAGCCCAAGTTCGATCCACACTCTCCTCAGCCCATCTGCATGTAAGACACCTCCACGCACACGTAAATACCTAAACTTAGTTACTGCTCCATATATAAGGTATAATTTCACCATAATAAAGATATGTAATCATAACCCTATTCTTCTCTGCTTATGGCGACCTCACCTAAACTAAAAAGACTGACTTGAGCATCGGAGGGGCTTATCAAGAAACAACCCCGACGTGCCTTTATTGTTTTGTAGGAACCTTCGAGCTAGAATTCTTGTATTGAGCAGTCAACATTATGAATTCAAACGACAACATTTAGCCTCGCAAGAATTCGACAGAACCACTATCCAATCAAAACAATAAGAGGACGGGAAATAAATAAGAGTTTTGAGTTTCCAAGGTTTCTCTTACACTATGCTTTCCGTCCAGATTGTGCCAACACCACGCCTACTTGAATTTTGTACACAAAAAACCGAAACTTACCCTTCCACTCTTATCTAATCTTCTTAAGCTCTCTCTCTCTCCGTATATATACCAGACCGTCTCGTTATACTTGCCACATATAGACTTTTAGCTGCCCAACGAGAAAGCAAAGTTCCTCGCCGATAAAAAGATGAGCTGGTGGTGGGCCGGGGCTATTGGCGCTACCAAGGTTCAGTCTTTATTCATTGAAGTGTTGTTTCTATTATGTAAATGGTATCTTAACATCTGTGATTGTAATTTTACAGAAGAAATTCGAAGAAGACGAAGCTCCACGAAGCTACCAGAGCGTAGCGTTAGTTGTGGGCGTTACCGGAATAGTCGGTAACAGTTTGGCCGAGATCTTACCGCTCTCCGACACCCCTGGAGGTCCATGGAGGGTATACGGCGTGGCACGCCGTCCACGCCCCGACTGGAACGCCGACCACCCGATAGAGTACATCCAGTGCGACGTCTCCAACCCAGACGACACGGAATCAAAGCTCTCCCAACTCACCGACGTCACTCACATCTTCTACGTCACCTGGGCCAGCAGATCCACGGAGGTCGAGAACTGTGAAATAAACGGCCGTATGTTCCGTAACGTCCTCAACGCCGTTATCCCAAACGCTCCCGATCTCCGGCACATCTGTCTCCAAACCGGAGCTAAACACTACGTCGGACCTTTCGAGTCGTTCGGCAAAGGCGTGTCGCACGATCCGCCTTTCACGGAGGATATGCCTAGGTTGGACTTGCCGAATTTCTATTACACAATGGAAGATATCATGTTTGAGCAAGTGCCAAAAAAGGAGGGTTTGACATGGTCCGTACACAGACCCGATCAAATATGGGGGTTTTCTCCGTATAGCTTGATGAACATAATCGGGACGCTATGCGTATACGCCGCGATATGCAAACACGAAGGGAAGCGATTGGTGTTTCCTGGAAGCAAAGATGCGTGGGAAAGTTACGCGATCGCTTCGGATGCGGACCTGATAGCGGAGCACCATATATGGGCGGCGGTGGACCCGTATGCAAAAAACGAAGCCTTTAACATCCACAACGGTGACGTTTTCAAGTGGAAGCATTTATGGAAGGTTCTGGCGGAGCAGTTTGGGATTGAGGAGTATGGGTTTGGGGAGGAGGGGGTGAGGTTGGTGGAGATTATGAAGGGTAAGGAAGGCGTATGGGAGCAGATTGTTAAGGAGAATCAGTTACAGCCCACAAAGCTTGATGAGGTCGGGGTGTGGTGGTTTAGTGATTTGATCTTGTCCGGAGCGTCGGTGATCTCGAGCATGAATAAGAGTAAGGAGCATGGGTTTTTAGGGTTTAGGAATTCCAAGAATTCTTTCATTTCTTGGATTGATAAGGTCAAAGCCTACAAGATTGTGCCTTGAAATTGAAATTGCTCCTCCTCCTCTTGCATTTTGCTTTCTTTTTTCATGTTGTAAGAAAATAATAAGGTAGCTGTAGATTGGAAGCGAAATGTGGTATTCCTGTTGGGGGTTGTTGATTGTTGTACTATCCTTTGTGCTTACAGCTTACCAAATAATACCCCGTGGAACATGATTGGACTAGCTATGCAGTTTAAGCTTGTTTTTGTACTGATATCACTCCAAAGTGCTTATACATTTATTATCTGCTTATCAAAGAATGGTAAATAATGCCTGCACAAAATTTCAAACAATAATCTAACAGTTTTCAGTAATGTTTCTTCAGAGTGTCGTTTTGTAAAGAACTGTATTAATTAAACTGAATGGAAGAGTACAGCTTCGACCAAAAGCACATTTATACGTTACAAGATCCACTAGAACATTGGGCGGACATTCTCTGCCCAATTTTCTATGCTTTGCTGGCTGCTAGAGTAACATCTCAGACTTCTGGCTTCAGACTACGGCATTTATGTTGCATACCTTCCTCTCAACTTAATGGTCACTGTTCTAACATGAAGGACGCAGTCCCGCAGAGTCTGTATTGCCCTTCACAGTACACGCAACAATATAAACACTGCAAAGAGAGTCCATAACATCAGTGTCCATGACCCTAAGAAAGCATCCTATAAAGCACTCATTCTTGTTTTCTCCTAAATAACTATCATCAAAATATAGAAAACATCATATTGAATACTGAAAGGTCAAAAACTCCAAAAGATAAACCTAAAATCGTATTAAACATCTTCTACAAATTCATACACGTCAATTTGCCCCAACTGAATCCAATCAAGCATGTAGATGTTCTGGAAATTGTACAACTGCAAAGTTAGGCCTAGTCCATTCTAAAATTAATTTAATTGGCAAAATAGTCTGTTGGCATGATTCTGCCTATTCTACTTGTGACATTGGAATATGCAGTGCAGAATGAAAGCATCCTTTTACAACTTTTGCACCAAAGTGGAAAATGAAAACACAGATAAACGATATTAATTCAGTCTAGATGAAGCCATAAGGAGTATGCAAGATAGGCGAAGATAACTTGGAGTATGATGGACTTCAAAACAAAGCAACTCAACAAAGGTGAGAGATTGTCACAAAAAAAATGACAGTTTCGAGATTCAGCAACTGAAAAAAAAAAACCTTAAAAGGGCAACTGAAAGAATATTAAATACTTGAAACAAAAAACAATGCCCAGAATCTAGCATCAGCCGAAAAACTATTATGGGTGGACTTTCTAAAGAAGAAACAGAAAGTTTCAACGTGATGCTTCCTATAGTTGAATTAGACACAAGAAGAATACTGTCTGTCAAGGCACATTTTCAAAAGAATCATGCCCTTAAGTCCAAATGGCAACACATAAAGCAAAATCCTGCCTCTGTTGGAAACAAGCCTATATAGTCGTAAAATCCACGAACAAAACAAACACTATGCTCATAGTGAATAACAACCATGTACCAATCATCCACATTATGGATCATCAACTTATTCATGCTTAAAGGCAATATTAAAATCACAGAGATCACAGAATAAAATCATGAGTTTGTGATGCTCACTGATCAAGAAAATGAGAACTAGCGAAAAAGCTGCTTGAACAGGTCGACTATATTGCATTCGGTACTGAGACCGTTGAAGCTGTCTTTGCAAAGCTCCATACCAGCCGTACAGTTGCTTCTCACAGCATTCATCATAACCATCAAGGCAATTCTTAGTCTTTTCATAACATGCATTAATGCCCTGTCAGAAAATTAAGAAAAGTAATGAATTAATTAGTATAATCACTAAAGTTCAATAATGAAGCATTTCCATAACATAAATTCAGATAGTTAGATTTAGCAAGGAGCAAACTACACACCCTAGCCAACTCTGAAGATTGTAATGGAGCAGTATCCGAGTCTTGATGACAATCTGTTGCCTTCCATTTTCGAACACCATTCTTTGGCCACTTAAACTTGTAAGCAGATTCCATAGAACCTAAAATTCCAGACAAACTGGGTACTTTTCGTGGGGGTGGAGGAAGATGCGCAATACAGGAATTCAGTTGAAAGCCATTATCAGTAATTTCAATTTTCCAAGCACCAATGTCAGCACTAGCACTTGCCGTCCTTCTATGCCCATGAGGTTTCTCCTCTCTAGATTCCAGAGAACTCCGCTCAATTGACTGGGTAGAGTTCTTTGAACATTCACTGTCTAACGTTCTTTCCGTTTCTTGCAACTTTTCAGGGTCCCTACTGTGATTCGTCCAAGTGGTATTATCTTCAGGCACACCAGATAAAAACAACGCAAGTTCATCGCTCTCTCCTTCATCCAAATGCACCCAAGGCAATGATGTCTTTCCTTCACAGACTGCAGCTTCTCTTAATGAGCTTTGAATTTTCAAAATATGATCCTCAATTGCCACTATAAATTCATGATGCCTGTTTCTCGCATCATCACGTAAGCTTTTAATGTAGCTTGACTGGACTGCCCGCTCAAACTCCTCCAACTGCAATGTTCACAATACAGAATCAAGTTGATTTCCACTAACTCACAATTCTATGGAAAAATCAGTGCAATCCACAGAAACAAGTGAAGGTGAAGGAGAAGTGACCTGCCATTTAGTAGTACCAAGGGCTGTACGTAGGTCACGGTAAAGTTCTTCGCAATTCCACATACGAGATGCGTCTTTCTTCGCATGAACCCATGTTCTATAAGTTGATTCCATCCTTCATAGATCACCCACAAAAATAAAATATAAGCAACACGAACATAAAATCCACCAGAGTTTAACACCTCAACCTAACCGAAATTAAATCCAATAATGTAGCAACTGTCTCCTAAATCCACACACACACACAAATGCTAATAAACATGAACCAAAGACTCCATTTTCAATAACTTACCAGAGAATTGGAATAAGAAGACCAATTAATCATGCGTCAAACATCAAAGGGAAAAAGGAAGTTCAAACGATGAAATGGTAATAATTACAACGGCAGATACCTGTCGGCCGATTCTTGAACTTCCTCAGCCGCAGAGAAAAAGGGATCCTTCTCCCATCGATCAAAGCTCGACGTCATTAATACCGAAAAATTGGAAGAATCACCAATCAACAAATATCTAAAACCCCCCAACTACTCACTTCTTACAAAAAATTAAAATTAAAATTAAACAATGAAAGAATTCCTATCTCCTGGATTCTTCTCTGGATCCCCGCCACCAATCGAGAGAAGGCGTGGGATACGGAAACTCTTGGATTCTTTTTTTTTTTCACCGCAGATCGCCCAATGAAGAGGAATGCGTGCTGTTTTGGTGCTTAAAAAAACAAAATGGGAATTACTAAGCCACATGATTGTATTGTGTTTAATGAAAGTTGGGGCAAGATTTTCTTCCTCCTCCTCGCGTAAATTTCCAAAAATTGCGGGAGGACATTTCGTTAACGGTGTCGTTTCCCAACCCAACAGTCAAAATTGGTGCACAAGTTGACCGTTTCTTCATCCGAATGTCGGGTCTTAACGTCTTCTTCTTGCTTTTGGATACACATCTGACACCGATTAAGCATTGAGCAAGTCCATTGTTTGACTAAACATATCCTGTTATTCAGATATTTATTTAATGCAAATATAAACAAGTTTAAACAATTTTGTAATAACATAAATTTGCCAGAGGTAAGAATGTCAATATCACAATTCTATTGCAATTCAAAATCTTAGAAAGATGAAGTTATTATATTTTAGTAATATCTAATTCGATGCAAATAAAATATATGAAATCTCATGAAATAGGTATAAAAATACATTTTAATTTGAGTTTTCAAAAGAGTAAAGTATTATAAGAATTAAAATGTATTTTTTTAATG
>JANIHY010000002.1:5231528-5241727 GCA_027479065.1 Erythroxylum brevipes
CTTATACATATTGATTAATTAACAAAACCTACCAATTGATTAATAAATTAGATAATTTTTAATAATAATGATTATAAAATAAATCAAATCAAAAAATTAATAATCGAATTAAAAAGTCAATCAATTTAAAATTTTTACAGTTAATACGATTGAATAGTAACATTCTGCGCAATCTTGAAAACCTCACGATCCTATTCTTCCACAAGGTGAAGGTAGTTTGAAAGCTTGAATATGCGCATTGGCAATATGCCAATACACCTAACATCAAAAAATGTCAAAAATCTGATCTGGAAATGTTCGAGCCGTGTACATAGTAACCATGTCAATAATAGAGTCTTGTCTGGGCTGTGAAGTCAAATATATGTGAAATCAATACCATTTAAGCCATCGGAAATCATCTCCACTGTGAGATTTTAATCGTTGGTTGTAAGATAGGATCAATCACCCAGCCTGGATTTATTATAACCATGTCAATTCCATTTCCTTCACGTACAAAGCTAAACAAGAAACAGGAATAAGTTGGAAAACAATATTCCAGAGAGAGCAAGCAAGTAGCTGTTGTTGGAGAATCAACAGGATTCTATAGATAAAAGTTCTGACGCATATTGTTGACAAATGATGACAGAACGGAAAAATAAAAACAAAAATGGAATGGTCAAATCTTAGTGATTAGCTGTATACCTTCTGTGATTCACAAATGGATGGATTTGAAAAGCCAGGCCTCGTCATCTACCACGTCAGTATGTCAGAGCTTTCCCATTGAAGAAAACTGCTGCCATGGAGCATGTTATAATAACTCTCTTGGTGGATGCAGCTTTTGCACAGAACTCGAGAACATTTAACGTTCCCTTCGCAGCGGGTACGATTTGATCTACTGACAGCATAAACAAAACCATGCGATGAGCATTTTCTGCTAAAGGGGTATGAATAAGGATTGAAATGCAACAGTCAGCTAACAAGCAGGTTCAAACTCGTCTTACCTCCTCCGTCCAATCAATTTTCTTTGAACAAGGTAAGTCTCTCTTTGACTCCATCCAGTGCCCGCAAGTGTTCTGTTTTCTTTTGATCATCTGATGTATATAATTAAATTATAATTGAGCAGAATCTATTCAACCTTACTAGTTAAGCAGCAGAGAAGAAACAGAGAAACAACATATGGAGTGGGTGATACAAACTTAGGTCAGGAACAGCAGCTCTGACGGTATAACCGCGTCCAAGCAAGAGCTTAACGAGCCACGAAGCAATGTAACCTGAACCTCCAGTTATACACACCATTTTACCTTATCCACTCATCCTCTAACTCCGTCTCTTTGCCCACCTTCACCGTCTCCGGGAGAGGAGCTTAGTGCCATTAACACTTCAAATTCCTTTAACAAGCTCGTGTTAAGCTCCAATTAAAAACAACAACAAACCATTCGTTGACCTTTGTCCTTTGCGATGTTGGACAAAGAGTCGGATATAAGATTGCTAAACTAGTTAACAAATGCTAAAGCCAAAACAGGGACATGTTGAACCATTGCGAGGAAGGCAAATGCGAACGGCCACCGTAATGTTGATTCCTGAGAAGACATTTCTAGTGAAGATAATCTAATAAATTCAGATAGCAAAGCCATATGGCTTAGGAGAGGCCATTAATGGAGGCTAACGCGAAGGCTGTTTGCTCCGGAGGAGGGTCAGTGTTTACCTACAAATAGTTTTGAGTATTAATCCTTAAAAAAAAATGCAATTTGTATATACAGTAAGCTATTAAAGTCTGCATCATTGTTTTAGGTGTTTTCTTTGACCCTTAAGCCTGGAGAAACCTATTCATTCTTCAATGGACTTGATGGAGGTAATTCATTCTTCCATGTTGTTTAGTCTCATCTTTGGTCCACAATGGGGTCTCGTAATGATCTTAAGATAAACCCGTGGCTTGAGTCGACAGGTGCTACTAATGGATCACTGACATGAAAACCTTTTTGGTGAAAAATTTGTACATGTATATACCTAATGCATGAATTGTCAATGGATGGGCAGCCATGCTAGGACTTTCTAGGCAGCTACTTTAATTTTGTTTCTGAGATGCAGGACTAAGAAAAGGTGGAAGATTCCAAATTGAAGCAAGCGAGCAACCAGAAAATCGGTTCATGTATAAAGATTTTGCTGTTTTTGCAAATGTCTTTTGTACAATTATTGAACCTATTTTCCTTCGCACTGGATTATCTAACAGAAGTTGCTGATCTCCCAAGCTATTGAACATTAAACATGAAGTAAAATACATCAATTACACATAAACTCAGATAAAACATGTTCGGTGAATAACAGAAATTCAAGCAGTCCTTCAGGATCCTTATGTCCAGCTGAAAGCTATTGGACTACGAACTACGTGTTTCCCATCTGACCATTCGAGTTGTGCAAAGCTATTTGTACCAGATGGCATAGAATTGGCAACGAAGGTAACCGTATAACTCTTTTTCTCATTTTCTTGACTGAAAACGAGTGATCCTGGGACAACTGAGATCTTCACCGACGATGTATGTGAGGACAAGGAAACTTTATATGTCCCTGGCGTGCCCACATTTGTCAAGGTCCTGGTATACTTCCTGGTTGTTGTCGCACCAGAACCTCCTCCGATGCCTGAAGCAGTTTCTAGAGGAACAGCAAAAGAAGGGTAATTAAGATCACCAAGACTGTATTGCTTAGCTGCGTCACAGGTGAAGTCTTTGTTCGTGACTTGCTTAATTTGCATTGAGCTGTAGTTTAGAGCACAGAGAAAGGCCAAGTAGTCATTAACAGAGGCGTCATAGACAAGGCCAGGATCGAGAGCTGCTACTGGGTTCACATGTCCAGCACCATAATCAAATGGTGTTGATGGCTTTCCAGTAGCAGCATCAAGTATGGTTCCACCATTTTTGTATGTTGCATAGGCTGTGGTCATCAGGGCAGACCTAATGGCTGCTGGGCTCCAGTCAGGGTGCGAGGCCTTCACAAGTGCGGCCAATCCGCTTACGTGTGGACAGGACATTGATGTGCCAGAAATGATGTTAAAATTCACACGCCTGTTGTCTCTGGGTAAACCAGATGGACCAACTGCACCGGTCCAAGCTGCCAGGATGTTGACCCCTGGCGCTATGAGGTCTGGTTTGAGTACTTCGGGTGTGATCATATTTGGACCTCTGGCACTGAATGCTGCCACTATAGGAGATGGTTCAACTTCTAGCTTTGTGACTCCAGGACTGATTGTGGCCATTGGCTTGGGATCAGTAGAGGCATAGCTTTTAAGGGCATCCCCTACTTTTTGGCTCACAGCAGCTGAAGGCAGAAGATGTGCATCAGCAACAAGCTCGTCGCCGTACACTTCTGTGTTGGCCAAAATCATTCCTAGACCACCAGAATCCTTAACCACTAAACCCTTTTGTACTCTACTGTTCCCACCTCTCTCACATATGACAATTTTTCCTGCAACTTTTGCAGGAATCAAACTGCCTGTCATACAAAGATAACCGCTTGATGAATTGCTCACATTGCCAGCATACACCAATGGTAGTGAATCTGATAATGACTTTCCGTTGTAAAGTGATGTGCCAGAGTAATTCTTCCCATTACCAAGGGTCACATAGGCTGGAAAATCCCGGTCCAAAGTACCAGCACCAACTGTGGTTAGCCAAGGCGCAAGATTGGACAAGCTGCCTGAAGTTGGACCTCCATTTCCAGCTGAGCAAGATACAAGGACTCCATATGACGTTGCTGTGAAAGCTCCAATAGCTACAGTGTCTCTAAAGTAGTCCGTGAGTCCTCCTCCAATAGACATGGATAAAACATTCACACCATCTGCAACAGCTTTATCCATTGCGGCTAATATATCAGAGCCAAAGCATCCACCAAGCCAGCACACCTTGTATGCTGCTATTCGAGCATGAGTTGCCATTCCGCGTGCCATCCCGTTTGCATAGCCAAATAGGCTAGCTTCTGGAACTGCAGAACCAGCTGCTGTTGTTGCTGTGTGAGTTCCATGACCATCATCATCTCTTGGTGATTTGGATTCCACTGTTTCATCTACTGGTCCAAAAGCAGCTTCATAACCTCCGGAGAAGAATCTTGCTCCGATTAGTTTCCGGTTGCAGCTTGATGAATTGAAATTCTTTCCCACCTCACACACCCCTTTCCAGCTACGTGGTACCGGGCCAAGCCCTGCATCGTCTAGGCTTTTTACCTCCGGCCAGATACCGGTGTCTAGTATTCCAATGATCACCTCACTCACAGATGAAGATGCAGGAAGCACAGATGCACTTTCCCCTAGTCCAAGGAACTCTGGTGTTCTTGTTGTATGCAGTTCATATTTTCTTTCTGGAATAACGGACACAACTCCTTGCTGCTTTTCAAGTGATTCAGCTTCTTGGGGTGTCAATCTTGTGGAGAAACCATGGATGACATGGGTGTAAGCATAAAGCATGTCAGCAGATTCTGATACTGACTTCAAAGATGAATCGTACCACTGGAGGTGATCACTGAAGCTTGCAGGCATATTGAACTTGTCCATGTGAATTATGTATGTCTTTTTGGATTGCTGGTTCTTCACTTCTGCTGCAACATTGATGCAGCAGAAGCAAAGAAGTGTAGCTATCAATTGAAGCCTGAACTTTTTCATCTTCATCCCCATACCTTGCTTTCCAATTCTGCGATGGAGAATTTAAAGGAAAACTGGACTCCTTAGAACAATTTTTCCCTTGAGTGAGTGGTACTGCAAGATTTACAAATTAAATATTTGCAAGAAAGCAGATTCTTTGTCGTATATGTTTCTAATATAATTAACTGGGGTAGGCCACGATAGGGTTAAATAGAATATGCAGTAGACAAGATGAGACCACTTTTTGACTTAATGGGGTCTAATGAAGTGCGAAAGCGACCTGAAGCACAGTAATTGAAGATACTTAAAGATCAACAGGATTATGAACAAAGAAAGACCATCACAAGCTTCAGTTAACTCTTACTGTATCACTGTCTTCTGAAAATATTCGCTCTCACTAATTTCATCTACTGTGCTCTTCTGTTGATGTCCGGAACCAGCCCAATCTGCTAGTTTCAAATTTCCTGCTCCCACCGAATCGAAAATATGTCTTGGCTAACCCGACTGACCCTGTTTAGTATCTAATACTTAGATTCCATTTTATGGTTATAATTCCTTGTCAATTAAAGCACGTTCTCTGGCAACCACAGGTTCTGGAAGTAGGTTTATATTCTGGTTATAATGGTTATTCCTTGTCAATTAAAGCACATTCTCTGGCAACCACAAGTTCTGGAAATAGGTTTACGTGTACAAATCCATATCTGTAATTAATGTCCTTGTTTTAAGTTTCATAACTGTGAGGAAATTCAACTATTTCCACACAACTAGAATGTCAGTAGAATATAAAATTTGATAATAGAGTTCAGCCAAATTATGCCTACGTCTCTGAAACTACAGCACACTCTTTTTATTATGGAGAAAAATAATACTTACAAGTATTTACACGCAACACTCAACTCACTAATATTTATATACACTCTCAAACCCTTACCTCAATACACCCTAAAATTACTCATAAAATTTTTCTATTCTTAGTATTTCTCTTACTCATCAAAGGAGGAGAAAACTAAAAGTTAATATTTTGTTTTTCTTTTTTTTGGATGACATAAATGAAAGGGGGAGGGTTTATTTATACTTATTTAGCCTCCCCCCTCCTTCACTTACTTTCGATATGGGACAAAGTCCCTTACAAACCTAACAATCTCCCACTTGAAGAATGATTTCAATCTGTCTTCACACCTGGTTAATGCAGTAGCTCGTCTAGATTTTATTACTCTTGCAGGCCAACTAAAGTTGCACACAACTTCAGTTTGTCGATTGTCAGCACCTTAGTTAGCATGTCTGCAGGATTCTTGCTTCCAATGATCTTCTCAAGTATTAACACTTCATCTTCTAGCAAAAGCCTGATGAAATAATAACGAACACCGATATGCTTGGTTCTAGAGTGAAACGCTGGATTCTTGGCCAGATGAATTACATTTTGACTGTCACTGTATAGCATATTCTTCCCCTGCATGAAACCTAACTCTGACAGCAAATCCTAAAGCCAAATCATCTCTTTGCTAGCTTCGGTTATTGCTATGTACTCAGCTTCCGTAGTGGATAATGTAATAATCTTTTGAATCTGCGATATCCAACTCACAGCTGCTGTACCTATAGTAAAGATGTAACCGGTGGTGCTCCTTTTTTATCAACTTCACCTGTATAATCTGAGTCAACATAATCTTATACCTTTATTTCTCCTTTGTTAAAGCATAAGCATTTCTTGGTAGTGCCTCGAAGATATCTTAAAATCCACTTTATTGCTTCCCAGTGAACTTTTCCTAGATTTGCCATATATCTGCTAACTGCTTAAACTGCATGACTTATGTCTGGCCTTGTGCATACCATGACATACATCAAGCTCCCAATAGCAGAGGTATAAGGAATTTTTGCCATCAAGTCTCGCTCTTCATTTGTCTGTGGTGACTGATTTTAGGATAAGTGAAACTGATTGGCAAGGGGAGTGTTGACTGGTTTAGCATTCGCCATGTTAAACCGTTGCAAAACATGATTAATGTATTCTGCTTGAGATTATTGTAATTCCCTTCTCTGCCTATTTCTAGTGATCTGCATCCTAAGAATCTTCTTAATTGGACCCAGATCTTTCATGTCAAATTCTTTTGACAATTGTTTCTTCAAGTATCTGATATCACCTATATTGGAACCCACTACTAACATGTCATCAACATAAAGTAGCAAAATGATATAATTGGACTGATATCTCTTGATATAACAACAATAGTCAGCATTACACTTCTGGAAGTCTTCCTTATGCATAAAATTATCAAACTTTCTGTACCACTACCTTGAGGCTTGTTTCAGACCATATAGGCTTTTCTTCAACTTACACACTAAATGCTCTTTTCCTTTCTCCAGGAAACCCTCTGGCTGGTGCATAAATATCCCCTCATCCAAGTCTCCATGAAGAAATGTTGTCTTCACATCAAGCTGCTCAAGATGGAGATCTTGACTTGCAACAATACTTAACACCGTTCTGATGGTATTAAGCTTCACCACTGGGGAGAAAATGTCGGTATAGTCTATTCCTTCCTTCTGCTGGAACCCTTTGACTACTAACCGAGCTTTGTATCTTTTGGAACCATCAAACTCCTCTTTGACCCGGTATACCCATTTGTTGTGGAGGGCCTTCTTTCCACTGTATAACTTTGTTAGTTCCCAAGTCTGATTTGAGATTAAAGATCTCATCCCAGCTTTCATTGCACACTCCTACTTACTGGCATCTTCTGTTTGACATGCCTCTTTATAAGATTCAGGCTCACCTCCATCAGTTAATAATAGATAATATGAGAATCTCCTGTTTGACACATGAGGTCGAGAAGACCTTCTCAACTTAGGAACAGGAGAGGTGGGCCGTGGTAACTCAAGTTGAGCTTCTTCTTTAACAGTTTCTTCTGATTGAGGATTTACTTCCATTTGCCTCACTGAAAAATTTGGGATATTGCTGATATCAACAAATACAAGGTCTCTTTGAGGGGCTTTCTCTGATGCATGTCGGTCTTTATACATCAGCTTTTCATCAAAGACCGCATCTCTACTCCGAATGATCTTCTTGTTTTCGTCATCCCAAATGTGATACCCAAGCTCATCCTCGCCATAGCCAATAAATGTGCATTTCTTAGATTTTGGATCAAGTTTATTTCTACCTTCATCACTGATATGCACATATGTTGTACAACCAAATACCTTGAAGTGTGAAAGCTTTACATCTTTTCCACTCCAAACCTCCTCTGGTATCTTGTAGTCTAATGGAACTAATGGATCTCAGTTGATGAGGTAAGCTGCTGTGTTGATTGCTTCTGCCCAGAACTACTTTGGTAAACTTGATTGCATCTGCATACTTCTAGCTCATTCAGTTAAAGTTTGATTCATGCGCTCCGCTATACCATTATGTTGTGGCGTTCCTAGCATGATTATCTCCATTCTGATTCTATGCTTATAATAGGACTTTTTGAATCTAGTGTCCTCATATTCTCCACCATTGTCAATTCTGAGCTTCTTTATCTTGAGACCCGTCTCATTTTCAACCATTGCCTTCCATGTCTTGAAAACATCAAATATTTCTGACTTGTGTCTCAAGAAGTAAATCCACACCTTACAGGAGTGATCATCAATGAATGTCATGAAGTAGTGCTTTCCACCAATGGATGGAGTAGTTGTTGGCCCCAAAATATCATAATGCACGAGCTCAAGTTTCTCCTTCTTTGGCGTTCTACCACCTGTTTGAAAGGTGACTTTCTTCTGCTTTCCAAAAATGCAGTCTTCACAAGTATTAAGTTCTACTGACTGTAGACCTGATAGTTTTCCATAGGAATGCATTAACTTCATTCCTTTTTCACTCATGTGGCCAAGTTTCTGGTGCCACAAGTTGGCATCTCCACTTCCTTATGCAACTGCAATTGAACAACCTGCTCCAGCTGTTAGGTACAGAGTACCATTTTTCTTTCCTTACGCTACCATCATTGCTCTCTTTGACACCTTCCATTCATCACTACGGAAAGTTGTGGTGTAGCCTTCATTTGCCAATTGTCCCACTGAGATTAAAGTTTTTTCTCAGATCAGTGATATGTCTGACATCCTTCAGCTTCTAGATGGCTCCATTCAGCTTGAGCTTCACTACACCTTTATCGATAATCTCGCAGGGTTGATCATTACCAAGATACACACTGCTGAGATTTCCAGGCACATACTTCTCGAGAAGACCTTTCTCCAAAGTTACATGAAACGATTCTTTGGAGTTCAAAATCCATGCCTCTTGCTTGTTTTCTAAGGCACTTATCAAGGCATCATCTCCACCTAAGGTGGAAGCTATATTTGCCTCCTGTTTTTTGGACTCCTGCTTCTTCAAACCATTCTTGCATTAATTTTTGTAGTGCCCAATCTTTTCATAATTCCAACACTCAATATTTTTCGAATTTTGGGAAGTAATGGGATTCCGTGACTTGGACCTTCTATCCTTTGATCTATCACAGTATCTAGATTTCTCACATCCTCTATAATGTGAGTGGGACCATGGACCATCGAGTAGGACCGGGCAGAGAGCTAGCCATGCTAGAAGGGCCCATGACCAAAGCTAGGGCCAAAAGACTTAAAAAGGCTTTTTATACACATGTGGGCTTTTATCTTGAGAGGATGGCAAGCTCCAAGCCTATTGGAGGAGAGTTTAATGGTATTGAACCCTAACTAATCCATTTGACTCAAATCCTTGGATCGGATACATTTGGAACTTGAAGACAAGAAGACTTGGGCTATTTTATGCTTCATCACTTAAGCACAATGAGTGTTTGGTGTGCCACTTATTTTATTAGTGGGAGTGGGCTATTTAATTCACTTAAGCTTAAGAGCATATGGATCCAGTAGTGGCACCACACATCAGACTTATTTATTTAGTTTTTGGACTTTGTTTTATTTTGGGCTTCTATGTATTTTAGCCCAACCTTGTATTATTTAACCTAAGTATAAATATGTGTCTTTAGGTCAAAATTTTGCAACTTTAGATCAGAATTGTTGGAGTGTTGTTAGCTTCAATAGGGAGAAACATTATTCTCTTGTTCTTGTTACCTTTCGAACCATCTTTCACTTATCAATTGCTTTATCAATTGTGGCGTGTCGATTGTTTGTTTCTCTTGGTTTTATTTTGATCATCGGGATTGTTTGGAACAAGTTTACAAGAGTTATCATAGAAATCAAACCTTGTGTATCCTTATTTTCTTTATTGTTGAATTCGAAATTTCTATCCTTCTTAATTCCTCAAGGTCGAAAACATACCAAAACAAAACACCTATCGAAAACACCATCAAATCGACATCAATCCTTCTATGGTGCACGTTATTTTGGTATCAGAGCCTTGGTTTATAGGAGAATTCTTATTCAACTCCATCAAAATTCAAGAAACCGTCGCCCATCACCATCCAATTATCGTCGGATCATCAATTCAGGTGTGAATTAACTTTTGACCTAAGATTTCAATCTTTCTTGTTTTTTTATTTTAGTTAGGGTTTTCAATTATTTGTTGAAAACTTTTGACTTATATAAAAAAAATTAAAAAAAATTCAAAAAATTAGGAAAAAATCCAAAATACAAAAAATACAAA
>JANIHY010000002.1:5255735-5267447 GCA_027479065.1 Erythroxylum brevipes
TAAATCAATTAATTTTTATTTAATAATTTCTATTTTAACTTTTAATTTTCAATAAGAATAATCTATTTCAATATTTTTATTTTTATTTAATCTTAATCAATTTTACAATAATCTAATACTGATTGAACCTTTTAAATCTTAAATCATATCTTAGATGTTTAACTTCTAGACTTATTTTTAAAACATTATTTTAATAAAAAAAAAGGTCTAATTAAAATTGTTCAAACCGTTAGTTTGACTATCAAGCTACTTAACAACGATCGACATGACGTATTAAATCATGCATGTTTTCTGTCGCCATATAAATCCCCTATGGACGAGTAGGTTTCTCTCATTACTAAGACAAGTCTATGATGCAATAACTGTCAAATCAGATATATAATAATTCGACTACTATGGATGCTGAATCTTACGGCAAATGTTAACTAGATTATGATCAGGCCTATGCATAGGGTCAGTCTTTAAATTTTTCAGGTGTCTTTCTACGAAGTCCACATTCCAAAGGCCCATCAGTAACTATACATGTATTACCAATTGAACAATTTTAATGCAGGCACTTAGCACCAGGCACTCGCTGCTGGTCATGCGAATTGCTCCGTTCACCGGCATGAGCTTGCACGCTTCAAGCGCTCACGCACCATTTTGCAGGCACGCCTACCCATTTAGTTCATAGCACATTATCCGGACCATTTTTGTTGTCTTTTTAAGGTTCTCTTAACCTTTTAAGTTAAAAAATTTTCCTGACAACTTATAAACTTTCGAGTGTTGGGTGGGTCATGGGAAGACTAAGCATTGAGAGATGGGTTTTGATTCTTTTAGGATTTGGACTCACTAGTTGCTTGCTCGTTGGAGCACGGAAAGAAAGGAAGCATACGCTGGAGTATCGAATTATTGAACATAGGAACAGGTTGGGCTCAGACAGTGGATTAGGCACTGATTCTAGTAATGGCGGTGCGGGCAATGGCAAGGTTAGGTTGTCAGCGCCCTCAAGAGATTTTCATTTTGGCAACGGGGGTGGTGACGGCACCCGGAACGATGGTAAAGTTGGATGGCATCATCCACCGGATAATTTGGGGAAAGGGAGTGGAGTTAGCAAAGTGGACAATGGCTACTATTCTCATGCAACAGAAGGTGGTGGTGGGAACGGGAATGATGGAGGAAATGTAAACGGTGGTGGACATGGTGGTGAAAGTGGTGGACATAGCAATGGTGGTGGTGGTGGTGGCGGCGGAAATGGTGGCGGAACTGGTGGATATGGCAACGATGGTGGTGGCGGCGATGGAGGTGGCGGCGGCGGAAATGGTGGAGGAAGTGGTGGATATAGCAATGGTGGTGGAGGTGGGGAAGGAAATGGTGGTGGAAATGGAGGGTATAACAATGGTGGTGGTGGTGGCGGCGCTGGCAGCGGAAATGGTAGTGGAAATGGTGGATATGGCAATGTTGGTGGTGGCGCCGGCGGCGGAAATGGTAGTGGAAGTGGTGGATATGGCAATGGTGGTGGCGGCGGCGGCGGATACGGAAGTGCCGGTGGCATTGGTCAAGGTGGTGGGTTTGGTGCTGGTGGCGGATATGGCAGTGGTAATGACAATGGAAATGGTAAGGGCCAAGGTGATGGTTATGGTTCAAGTAGAGGAGGAGGAGAAGGAGGAGGAGGCGGTGGTGGATTTGGCTCCGGCTCCGGCTCCGGCTCCGGGTATGATAGCGGTGGCCTAGGGGAAGGGTCAGGCGGTGGGAGCGGGGGAGGATATGGTCATTTTGTGACCCCAAATTCAGGACCATAATCAACAATCCTACGAACTTTGATCTTTTTTAAAGTTTAGCATTCTAGATTTTAAGTCATCACAAGTTTCAAAGGCCGAGAACATGTGTTGAACATGTCTCAGTAACACGCTACTTAATAATGTTACTTCACAACCGAGAAACTGTACTAAATAAGATGTACCCCAGTGCCTGCTGAATCTTAGCTCCATAATATATAATATCTTGTGATTAGCATGCCTTGGAAGTTAAAAAAGCCCTGAATTCCGAAATCTTAGGCCGGTTTTTCCTAACCACTAACTTGTCGTACCAAAAATCATCATAACTTTCTTGGTATGTTATCCTGTTATGTCAGCATCATAAACTTGTTTTGCAGGGACTTACAAGACTCATTCTAAGCTATCTAGAGGATTTGTCTCGTTTGGTATTTGATATTCTCCTGTATGACAATTTGGCACGTAAATCCAACATTAACCAATCACACACTTCTTTCATATATAAACATGCACGACTATTTACATTTTTAGCGTTACACACACACATTCTTTGGAAATAGGGACAAATAAATAATAATATAAACGTTAAAGAGCCTTACGTACTTGAATAACATTTTGGTACTGCAATCAGAATTAGTCATGTTTTCTTGTCAAGCAAACAGAGCCTCTTCTTGTCATTCTTCAACCTAACATTTCAGATAAAGTTTTGTCAAGATAATGTACAGTAGCATGAGAAAGTTCATTAGAGAAAAAGGGAATCAGCTGAAGTTTGAAGACATGGATGAGTTGTAACAGAACAGAAGCGAAATACAATATGCAACAGATACTGTCCATAATGTAGTTTTCAGTGTCGGTAAGTCTTTACCTTGCTCTCAAAACTTGATCTCTCAGCTCCAAGCTTCACTTCTGGATTACTGAGGTAGAGATGAGAAATCAGATAATTAAATAAATGAAGGAACCAATGCTAAATTAAAAGGATTCATTGATCAATAAGATACCCGTCACAAGTGATGTTTGGCTGATGGGATGAATCTGTACTTGGAATTGACACACTGGTACTTGCTGATATAAATGATTCAGGTCTTTCATCCCCCTGTATGATAAGCAAATTGACAAGGGATTCAAGATAGAAGAAAGTCATTGCAAGAACCAACAACTCCATAGTGCATCAACCCCAAGACTTACAATATGTTTATGTTCAATCCAATCTGGGACTTTATTTGATACAAGCGCAATATACTGCTCCATAGCCATCTCAGGATTCATGTTTCCTAGCCTTTGCCAAGCATTCCTTGCACAACGTAATCAGTGCCCTCCATCATTCACACATAGCAGCTGTCAACCCTGTTATTATAATGTACTATCAAACTATACCGTGTAACCCTGCACAGGGAGGCCCTAAGGTATTGTTTTGTGAATTCGTTTTCTTCTTCAGAGGTGGATAAATTTTCAGAATACAAGACCCTTTAGTGGTTGCAATTCTGAATTGTTGGCTAAGTCACCTGAATTTGGACCCTTTTGAACAGCATGTAGGGAAGACGGGAGAGGATGATGATAGGGTAGGTAGGTAGATGGAAAACAAGAGGGTTTAGAGGCATAGGCTTATGTGTTTTCACTCCAAAACATAGCACAAGTTAAGAAGAACCAAACAAGAATTCTTAGAGCATCAGTTCCTAAGTTAAATGATCAAAATTTGGGTTAGCATCGATTTCTAAGTTCTCAATTTCATGCTTTTTTCCTGTTGTTTCTTAGCTGAAGGGAAGTTAGATGTCCCATGTGTAAACTTCCATAAGATCATCAATCAATCACTAAACCTATCTCTCTTGCAACCAACGACAACTAAGCTACATTGTTAGGCATCTCTATTTCCTTCCTTATCTAACACTAGGAGCAAATAAAAGATGAAGAACATAAAGGAAGAAAGTACATAGGAAAGTTCAATACCATTTGGCGCGGGCAGAGACTTTAAGAGCCATTGGAGGTTGCTCGTAGCAAGATCCTTCGGTAGCAATCTTGTGAAGCCCATACAACTCCATTTGCACATCACTTGTCACCTTACCATTATTCTCCATAAACTTGACAGCCTCGCCAAATGTTTTCTCCAATTCACTCCTCTCAATGCCCTCCCAATCATCATCAGCATCATCAATTTCAATCTCTACTTTCTTCTCCTCAATTACGGTAATCTCCTCATCTTTTTGGACGATGCCAGTTGCTTGGAATGACTCAGTAATGGGTCCAATTCCTTGGCTCTGTAACGCCGAGTCATCCAATTGTATTTCTTTGACCTCTTTAGACTCTTCTCCTCCTCCTTCCTTGCTATTACTGCTCTGGGATTGCTCTGTAGCGCTCTTACCACTATCTAAATTCTCAACCACCACTCTCTTTCCTTCAAAAACAATTCCTGGACAGCAATCGTTGCCAACAACTTCATCCGGATCGTCCAGGTTCATCGCACTTTCCTCGACCCGGCCCGATTCCGCAACGAAATCATCCGTCGCTGGAATAATAGCCGATTCTTCCAAAAGCACAGCCTTGGTCTCGGCGATTGACCCCGGAACTTGCAGTTTTTCATAGAACTGGAGCTCCTCCGTGACAAGGTCATCACTGATAGTATCCGAATCAACATGGGTATTATCGGTGACATGATCGGAGTCAGCAGACATGGCCAAAGAAACAAGTTTGGCTATGAGGAAAGAGACCAAAACAGCAACAAGGGCCGTGACAATCAGCTCCTGAACAAGCTCCATCAGACAGCAAAATCAAGAGAAACAGAGAGAGGCAAAACTTTGCTATAAATAATGGGTAGGTGATGTACAGAGAAACTGAAACAGTAGCACAGAAAGCCGAAAGGATCGAAGAGAGAAAGAAAAGGATAATTGCCAAGCAGAGCAAAGCATATTCTGCTTCTTTCCTTTCTTGTGGGGATGATGCATTGGTATTGGTACTAATGTATTGTGGGACCCACACAACCCTTTTTGTCTAAAAAACACCCACATTTGACAGCGCTGACGTGGCAAAAACTTAATATTATTCGCATACGTCACTCGCTATCAACCGCGTGTTTGTTACTTTTATCTGGCTTTCTTGTTTTGATTTCCGACCCTGCAGAATTAAATGGCATGGAAATTTCCGGCGGAATATAAATTAGGGTCTACTTTTTAAAATGTGAAATCCATGGTATGAGAATGAGAGACACGTTGCAGTACATCACTTTCCATGGGGCAATCACGGGAATGGTTACGTGTCGCAAGTTGACTGGTTGAGAAAATGTATAGATCGAAGATCTTTTATGATGTTGTGTCGAGTCATCGCTCTTGTTGGACTTTTATTTGGCAGTTGTGGAAGATATCCTCACATGGCATTGGCGTGCTTATCCAAAATTATGTGTGGAGAGGTCAATTTCTTGTTAAAGGCAAGCAACAGGAAATTAAAGAATGGTTACGGCTCGCCATTTGAACAAGTATGTCAAAGAAAGCTTGCATGAGTTTCACATTCAGTTTCCAAATGACCCGGATCGGATTCGATGGATTCAATTAACGGAAGGGAGTAAGAGTCTTATGTCAGAGTAGTCTAAGCTTGCGAAACAAGGGGAAGAGAAGTGGAAAAACTGAGAAAAGGATATTTCGTGTCAATTTAAAGTTTACATTATTCGGACAAAACGAGCCCCTGTTGAAAATGTTTCTAAAAATAGTATCCCTAAATACAGTAGGAAAAAACATTGTAAAGCACCGAGGTTAACAGTCAGAAGGCCTCTACGAAGGCCCAAAAGAAGAATACAATCATGACTGTCGTTTGTGGTCGGGCCACCACAACTCCTAGTGAGATCCAGCTGCGTGGTCTATTTTTATAAATAACAACTTGTAAATGATTTAGTAAGTTCTCCCACCCACTAAATAATCAAGCACCATTCATAAACCTTAATCTTGTCGAGTGTCGCGCCGGATTTAATATTTGATTAGGTTTTGATACAATATTATATTGGTATCGATCAATATTGGATGTTATTTTGGGTAATTTTTTAAAATTTTCAAATTATCCCTGAATTCTTTTAAAAATTACAAAATAGTCGGCTATTATATTGTACAATTATATTGTATAGTTTATAAGTTTACATCAACATTGTTTCCAAAAATTATAATAATAAATAATAACTATAACTAATATGAAATAAAAATCATTTTCAAATATTTCACATATAAATAATAACCACAATTAATATGAAAAAGACAATTATTATCATACAAATATAAAATTAAGAACAATACAAAGTATTTAAAATATTATAATTTTATCATATAATAAATAATAATTATATCAAAATTAATATCCAATAAAAAGAATGAGTGATATCCTCAACTCTCAAACTATTATAATTTATGACAAGAGTTTCTGATGAAGAATCGACCAAGTATAAGTGTAACCTGTAATAAAAACATTTACAATTACATTACATGTATAAAATTTAACATAAACATCAAATATAAGTAAAATTAAAAGAAGAGAAAAAACCAAAACCTGAATCTTCATTCAATCGTCTATGGGAATACTCGTTATAACTGCATTGACCCTAATAATCATTTGGTATAAAATCTCTATCCTCGTCATCATTCAAATTCAATGCGCCAAATAACATATCAATGCTTTCTCAACCAAGATTATCTTCCAAGTCATTTAAATCTATCAAATTTAGTTCCTCGTAAACCCAATTTGTCAAAAGATCGATATTATTAATATAAATTGGATTCGTTGAACTACTTGTGCTATAAAATTTTTAGTAAACAATAAAATTTAATTATTAGAAAATTATAAGAAAATACATCAAAATTAATAATGATATTTAATACCTTTCTTGAAGCTTTAAATTGTAACGGACGAATATCAAATCATTCAATCTCTTATGCTCCAATTTATTCATTTTCTTGGAATGGATGAATTCAAATGTGCCCAAGTTCTGTTTACAGCTCGTTGCACTCACACATTAACTTAAAATCTGAATTACAAATCTTTAAAATTATAGAACATCACTTTCGAATTGATCTCATCAAGAAATTGTAAGTCGTAAGATAACAAGAATAGAGTTATAAATAAAATAATGTGATAATTAATTTTCACCAAATAAGAAAAAAAAAACAACTAATATATGGAGAAAGTTTTGCTATATGTTGAATAGTAATCGGCAATCCAAAATCTCCAGAAGACTGTTTGTAAAGCTAAATTTGTGAGCTTAAAAGATCTTGCATCATTTCATGACAATAATTATTGTAATAGTGAATAACTTTTTTATATTAATTTCAACTTTCTTTGTAAAATTTGGTTTGAAATATACACTAGGATTAAAAATGCCCCAGTTGCAAACAACGAAGAAAAAAGTTGTATTTCCCATCTCTAATTGATGATTACAAGATACAATACATACAAAGAAGGCCTATGTTTTATATTAGCCTTGATTGCTTTCTTCGCCCTTTCCATGGTATCCAAAAATAACTTATTGTTGGCTTTCCTTCACTATCAGTCAATCAAACCACCCTCACAAAAGACTCACAAATTCAGATAACAAATTGACATTTAGACCAAAATTCTCTATCTTTCAGTATAATGTTGGAAACCTCCAATCCAACATTAGACTTAGCATGTTGCGATGCAATCCACTTATCACTTGTAAATATTTTTCTTAACTCTTTCTTCATCGAAACAAAAGACTGAAGTGGTAAAAAATTCGTGGCAAATCTTGTCCACCAGGACGACAAAAATTTCTACCATTGGTAAATTCCTTTCTCATTAAATGCAACACCCATGCATGATTATAGATGAACTTGGTCACTTTTTTAGCTTTCTGTATAGTCTTATCAATAATAGAAAAATACATAGGATCCGCTATATTCTCCAGCATTAGATTAATGCAATGTACAGCACAAGTAGTTCAAAAAAAGAATTATACCTATTATATAACCTTCTTCCTGCAGCTTTATAAACAAAATCATTGTTAATAATGAATTGAACAATGTTTTATGGTCTCACTTCATTCACAACTTTATCAAATATCTCAAATAAATTATCAGTATTTCTAATAAGACTAGATGCATCAATAGACTTTAAAAATATTGAGCCATTTATAGAATAAACCAAAAAATTAATATTAAGCTTTTGTCTACTATTTGTCTAACCATCACACATGATTGAACATTCAAAAGTAACCTAATTCACTATTCTTTCAGCCAAATAACTTTTAATTTCAGTAACCGAGTAACTTAAAAGTTTACCTCTTAAGTTATCAATCGCAGGAGTTTTGTATCCCGTATCATAAGAGGCTATCACATCCATCATAAATTTATGATAATAAGGCTGAGAAGTATTGAATGATGAAGTTGTAGCATACCATCATTTGGCTACTACCATATCGACATTGTAAGTTGCATCTCTTGATCGTACTACACTACGAATTGAAAGTTAGGATCTAGGAGTTATTCATGGTACAAAAAACTACTTACCTGCTTTCTTCTTTTCCTCACTTCAAGTCCAGGTATAACATTCACTTCTTTCTGGACTTGGGTTGGAACAATAACATTACCACTACCATTATCACCTTCAACATTTTCACAATCACCACAAAAACCAACAAACAAACTTTCACTATCAATTTCAAAATTCAACCTTTCCCTTATATCTTTTTTATGTTAATATTCTTCAAACAATATTTTCATCTGCTACTTTATATCACGACTTACTTTTTTGCAGGGTTCTACACCTCCTTTAACCTCAGCTAAATGCTTCTTTAATTGAGTGACTCATTCACCTTTCAAATGTTTGTTACAAAATAAGATAATTCTATGGTTCCTCATACATATGACCAATACAACATGAGTCCAAGTTGGATCATTATATCTTCCTGAAGTAGTTTGATAAGGAGTACTTGAACATACATATGACCAATACAACATGAGCCCAAGTTGGATCATTATATCTTCCTGAAGTAGTTTGATAAGGAGTACTTGAACTTCCTTCCATTAATCTGTAACAATAAAGGAAAACATATATCAAAATCATACACAATTCAATTTCATAAAAAACAATCCAATTTTATCTAACACAATTCATCAATAAGTCAGAAACCAATAATTCAAGTTTTCAACATATATAATTACACAATTCGTAGGTCCATCATATGTAATATAACTCGTTTTGTCTGATTACCTCCTGAGGTGAACATTTATAAATATATATAGTACTAGCTAAGATAGGGCTTGATTTATTGAAAATAAGAGCATATGTTTGTGTTTATTAATTGGACAAATATTTGTGGGCATAGAAGATACATTCATGTGTAAGAAAGTGAAACTTGTAGCTAATAATAAACCACACAATTGTTAACGGGACTTTACAAGTTGTAAAAGGAAATTGGTTCTATCACGTATGATCGAAGTAATAAGATATATTAGCTTATGATTAAGTTGCATGCATGGTAGATTGAATGTTAAGGTTCACTGTAGACTAATGACATACAATTCACTGAAGGTATACATATCAATTTCTCGTGAAATGAATTCTCATGATAATGAAAGAACTGATAGATGCATGATTTTAATTAATAGCATTAAGTTCTGCCTAATTCACAAGCCTATGACATTTACTCAATCACTTTAATGACATCTTATAGAAGCTCAAGTTTATTGTCAACAATTAAAAAAAGATGGAGCTTGACTATATTCAAAGGTATTGAATTTATTTAAATTTGGTTTTGGAAATTAATAAAGAAGTTGAGATATCTTGTATAATATTTACAAGTAACAAGGATTTTAGTTTATTAAAAGATAGTGTATAAATTGTAAGATGTCCTTTTCTAAAAGTGAAAGAATGCAACTATTATTTTATATAATTTGCATTAGTTCTCCAAGGAAAAGACAAATTGATTGTCAAAACTTCAAACACTTATTCAATGATTTAAACTTAATATTTGAAATTGAGAAAAATTATTATCAAATTATTATCTTAATTATTTATTAAAGAAGATAGAGGAAATTTTAGTTAAGTTTCGTTAACATAAAAAGAAGAAGAAATTATTAAAGTGTATTCATTTTAATTATATATATTTCTAATACATGAATCGGAAAGAATCATATTTATGAGTACTCTTGAAATGCCTAAAAGTCATGTTTCTTTTGTATGGTGATAGTTTGTGATTACTTACAAATGCATATGATATGGTATGCTTAAAATTAAAAATCTCAATTCATGCATAGTGGAATGAACCAAATCATAACCAACATCATCACCTCCATTCAAAATATCCCATTCCATTCAAATTAAAAGAGTGCATCAATCATCATTCATTCAACAAAATATCTAATTCCAAATTTCTAACACAACACAAATCACAAATCTATACAATTTATTTCTAACTTCCAACTTCCAACTTCCAACTTGCAACAATCCAACTCATTCACAATTATAATTCACAAATGCAATTAAGCAGAAAAATAATTATAAACACACCCAAAAAATTCTCAACGTATGTGATTCAAAATTTTGATTTGGATAACTCAGGTCGGGTATGAATTTGGATCTTTTCTAGATCTAGCGACTGTCAACTCCAGAAGCGGTGGTGATAGGCAATGGTAGATGGTGAACGATGGTGAATAGCGAAAGGTGGACGGTGGACAGTATGCGATGGAGCCTAAAAATGGTTTGGTCGTGGTGAGTTTGTAAGTGGCGGCACGTGAAGACCGGAGAGGAGGGTGTGCGAAGGCGGCATGGAGGAACTGAGGAGGGCATGCAGTGTTGTTGCCTACCGGAGAGGGAGAAGTAGCCATTGGAGAGGAGAACGAGATAGAGATTGGAGAGTATCTGGGAGAGACATGAAGAATGAGAAAGAAGCAGATGGATGGGTCGGGGGCAAGAGGACGGGGGAGTTTAAATTTTTCAAGTTTGCTAATTAGTCCTTGATATTTTCAAACCTTACGGTACCTGCTAGTATACAACTAAGGGGGCGTTTGGTTTGAGCACGAAGTTAGGTATGGATATGGGTATAATAGTAGAAGGGAATGAGAATGGGTATGAAAAATAAAAAATGATGTTTGGTTTGTAACTTGGGTTTCTGTATTAATACCAATAATGTTGTTTGGTTTGTTGCATTAATGGGAATGAAAGATAATATAATACCATTTTTTCATATCATATTTGTTATTATTATTACAAAATTTATAATAATAATAATAATAATAAGATAATTAATTTCGTATAATAAAATTAATAATAATAATTGGTCGGGTCGGCGATGCTGGGCTCGGACCTAGTCAAAACGACCCGTGGGCCGATCGGTCCATTCTTCAAAGATCAATCTCCTATCTAATTGCCATGCCAAGCCCAAGTTCGATTCACACTCTCCACAGCCCGTTAGCATGAGAAAACCTTCCATGCAGAGGTAGAAGTCCACGTAAAGACCTAAACCTAGCTACAAAACCATATATAAGGTATAATTCTCCCAGAACAGAGGTACGCACAATCATAACCTAGCTCTTTCAGCTTTTACAGCGATCCCACCTTCACAAAAGACTGACTTGAGCGTCGGAAGGGCTAATCGGGACACAACCCCTGACATGCCTTCCTTTGTTTTGCAGGTATCATCACGTCGGATTCATTACAGAGAGCAGTCAACCTATGGACTCGAACGGCAACGTACAGTTAAGCCAAAATCCGGCAGAACCAATTAGCGCCCAGCCGGGCCTCACGTCCAGAAACACACAGATCAGTCAGGCGGCGGCGATGAACCTTGATATAGCCGCTGTCGCGACTCTGGTGATGCAACGCATAGGTCTGCAGCTACCTGCGACTCTGCCGCCTGCACCACATGATTCTCGCACGGAATCCTCAAATTCTAACGATCAACCACAATCTCAAACCTTGGAACAAGAAGAACAGAGCGTGGCTGTGGAGGATAGCGCTGTGGGCAATACGCGTC
>JANIHY010000002.1:5487687-5500750 GCA_027479065.1 Erythroxylum brevipes
TGCTTAAACGTTTATTTTTATTTATTAAAATCATATGTTATCTTACACATATATGTAGCAAACCAACTTCATTGGTTTTCAACTATTACAACATCCATATAATTCAGCAAATATGAACCTCAACCCATAGTCACCAAATCAAAATTGAGTTAAATATTGGGATATACAATCACAACTAGTAGTTGTTGATTACGATTTGAATGTAATAATTTTTGTTATTTTTAGCCAAAACAATTATTTTCAGTATGGACATATACACATCTATAATTCCTCTCAAGAAATGCTCTCTAATTTATAGGCATGAAGATGAAACATTCTTAAATTTCATTCTAAATTAGGCTTATGTTTCTTAAATCTTCAAGGAACCAAACTTTTGTTAAAAAAAGTATATTCCAAAGTAGGACAACAAACATAGCCAACAAAATTTTAAATTACACACGCACATCGATCTACTGATTCATATAAACAAATCACTCCTATTGATGCATGTAAAGTCACATATTCGTTCATTTGAATTGTTATAAACATGAATTTATTAACAAGATCTACTGACCAAAGACAACCAACTCGCAATCCGAAATACAGCACATAATTAGAACATGGGGAATAAGCATAGAGAAAAATTAAGAGGGGGAATAATCATCATCAAAATCAATTTTGCCTATACATTATAGTACATGAGAACTAGGATGGAGGGTTGCTGACCTTTTCGACACGTGACATAATGCGCTCGGAACCTTGAAGATGCTTTTTGTCCAATGGTGCAAACTCGAGGACATCGTGGAGGAATTCATTGCCCTATGTAAAAATCGATCTTAATACGCTTAAATATCCAAGCAGGTGAAATCTGTGTTATTTCGAATTTATGGAAACAGGAGGGAAGTAAAAGAAAACAAACCAGCATGTGCTTCACAAATCCACCTCCAAGGTAGTGCTTGAAAAAGTTCAACTGTTAAAAGAATTCAAATATAAATGCCCTGAATTCTAAACAAACCAAGACAACATGAACAATTGTAACCAAATTAAAGAAAAAGTTGGACAAAGAATTACCTGTATTAATTTGTACCATGTTGCCGTTTGCAAAGTATCCCCACCAATCTTCATAGAATTTTCAGGGTAATAACCATCCTAAGAATAGAGAAGGCAACATCGTTATAGAGGCAGTGCAGATATCATAATATCTTTTTTGGTAAGAAGGAAACCAGTAAATACCTCAAGAAACTCCAAGATGTCCTTGAATAAGTTACGCTGACTATTAAGATCTTTTTTGGTTGATCCCTTTCCACCAGCCTCTGCAGAAAGGTTTCTAACTTGGTTTAGGATTTTTGATCGCAATCCTACTACATGAGAAAAGCCTTTGTTTCCTTCCTGGACCGATGAGTCGGCAGAACAGTTAGCTCCAGCAGCAAATTCCTCTAGACTTCCCATCTCAAAAATTAGAGCCAACGATTCACCAGCAGCCATACGGACAGATCGGTCATTCTTATCTAACAGGCTAGATAAATAAGAAATCGATCTGCACCAATTACCAGAATTCGTAAGTCCTTAAATCTATTTGAGTTGCCTAGCACATATAAGATACTTGTTCGAGATACTATGAAAACCACCTTCCATTCCCAGCAAATTGTAACAATTAACTATCCACTAAGATTTCATGAAGAATACTTGGATTTGAATTTAAAGCAGAAATTTTCATTTGCTAATAATATAAAGAAAAAAATTGTACTAATATTTACTACTGCTTTTTCAGTTAGAGGCCAAAACCAATCCATTTAAAGAAATAAACCAAGCATTCTTCTTACTCCTGCCAGTCTTTAGGATTACGCTTCCACCCATCTAGGGATGTCAACAGAAATGCCCAGGAAGAAACACCTGCAGCTATTACAGCTGCAGAAGGTTTGACAGCAACCACCTGTTAGTTAAATTTCATAAAGAATTAGTTCTTGGGACGATTAGTAAGAAAGCAAAGAAATCAATGCTTAGTATTAACTGAACCACTAAAAATTTTCTCTTGTTCGAGATTTGTCAAATAGACTTGGTAAACAGACAAACACATCAAAAGTAGCAATAGGGTATGAAGGTGAAGAAGGAGATGTAGAATGAAGATTCAAAAACTAAAATCCAGAATCAAAATAATAATATTACAAACAATAGTTGGAAACAGATACGTACATTGGGTACCAGCTTAGGATGAACAAACTGCCATATGATATTCATTGATTGTTCTGTTTCTGCTGGATCAATCCCACCAACAAATGTGACAATAGCTAAACACTCCAGTAACTACAGCCATAACCCAATAACATAGAACAATCAATAAATTAATACAAAAAGTTCTCCGCTTCTCAACTACAAAGTCTTATGCCATACGTACCGCAACTTTTGATGATTCAGACCCACTTTTAAGTGCTTGGGAAATAGGAGTAACTGACTGTTCCAATATTTCATGTGCATTATCACCACAACCAACTGTCAACGCCAACAATCCTGGAAGTCACAGACAACGCACATTAAGAACAAGATGGTAAAATGTGGAGATAAGATGTGTCGGAGTTTGTCAAAGCCTAACCAATAACTTTTGATGCCAGAGCAACCTCTTTGGCAGACCCCTTCTTGATAGAATTAAGGCATTGATAAAGCAAAGTGGCAAATCTGATGACACATCAAACAAGCAATATCTCAATACATATCTCAGTAACTTCATGTCAACATAATAAGTTAAAATATCAAAACAACATAACGGAAAAACACATCCGACCAATTACAAAACTAAACCATACGCTCCTTAAAACAAAGTCAAAAAAACAATTAAAGTTCCCTAAACAGCCAGCAGTTCGTTCTTGTCAACTAGTAACTATTAACAGTTTCCAGAAACTCTTAAAAGTTTGAAATCCTGCAAACAAACACCAAGGAACACTTACTTATTTTCCACGAATTGATGCTGCAAGTTTGCACAGAAAGCCTCTATAATTGCAGCCAAAGCATTCTCTCTAGTGGAGCCCCTAAATCCAAAAAACAAGAAACAATCAAAATAACACACAAGTGAAGATATAAGCATAATTAACATATGTTCCTCTTTATCAAAACGTCAAACCAAACTAATCAAAGCTTAATATTACTGCCAACCTTTTCTCAAATAAAGCATCTAAAGCTTCATCCAGCCTAGTAGCTTTAACGATTTTAGTTTCAGGTTCCAACGCCCATGTGTGGTCGGAACGGATAGTCGATGAAGAAGACTCGCTACTATTATCGTCATCGCTATCCAACATCGCAGCATGCTTACGTTGTGAATTACCTGCCAAATTCCAACCAACCCAGCCATCAGAAAAGCTGTAAACTCTTCCCTGACAAAAAAAGAAACGCTTTCTTTTCCGGTGTTCATGTGTTTCATGTTTACAAAATCGAAAAACCTAAATTAAGCAGAAGCCCGATAACAAATCCGAACCTTGGAAACAACCCAATAAAAAAAGATCGTTTCTTTACCAGATTCAACAACCAAAGCATCATTACGATTAATAAAACAAAAAAGAATACAAAATCAGAATCGAAAAGCAGAAAAACAAAAAAAGAATCGAAAGAACTTACGTTTACCCATCGGTCAGCAACTAAAATAATCCTTGAGTTGTGTCAAAAATGGAGAAAACGTTGACTGAGAACCTGAAAATTATGTGAATCTGATAACAAAAAGACGGCAAATTTAAACTGAAGGAATCGACAAGGCAACGTTTTTGAATTGAGAAAGGGTTTAGCCATCAAAACACTTAATAGAAGAGATCGATTTGGTATCTCAGTTGGCATAAAGATTGAGAGGGCAAACAAACTACAAAGAGAGGAATAAGAAGCACAAATTAATATGGTACTTTTTGAAGGGACTCTGAATTTTACAAGTAATTTCGGTTTTCCATGTTAGAGACTAGAGAGAGAGTTCAAATTCACATCGTGTGGCATATAATATTCGGCCGAGTCTTAAAAACATACCCGAACACGTGGATATGTTCTTAGCCGTTGGATATTATTGGACACCCTAACACAATTAGCGTAAGCACGGATGTGTAGTGTACGTGACAGCAAAAGATCGAAAACACGTGAAAGTACAAGTAACCATAGGAGATGCGTAGATTCTTCCCGGATTTAAGGTACCGTAATGAACGTAGAGAGTGTAAGAAGTTCGTGCAGTGTTTGGACAAATCTTGTTTCTTCGGACACGTTTAACAGAAAAATAAGGCTTTGGTAAAAATTTAGAGAAGACCGACAGAGAAAACATACGACTCGGTTGGTTTCGAAATTGGTAGAAGTTGGAAGATTAAAATGTGGTGAGTTGTAGGGAATAAAGAGAGAGGTGCTTTTGGAATATTCGAGTGGATAATTAAGCTACTTTTTAGCCCCTCGTGACCGGTGGCCTAAAAGCCTTAAGCCTCTAGTAATTTAACGCGACTTCGTTAATATTAGTGGAAATTAGGGGATGACATTTGGGCATGAGCTCAGCTCCGTCTGAAGTTAACAAATTAGATTAGACTGATTAGTTTTCGGAATCTAATAGTAAAAATTTGTTTGGCCTCGACTCCGTGACTCGAGTTCGGTTTGAGTCTTGACAAGTTTTAAAATTTAAAAGACGTCATTTTATTTTTAATTTTAGTTCGGCCTGATTCTGGTGAGGCAAGGCGTTATTGTTTGGATCCATGAGCTTGACTGTCTTTGACGAGAGAATACCTGCAAAACAACACAAGGTATACTGGGGTTGATATCCGGCAAGCCCCTCCGTCATTCAAGTTAGTCTTTTTGATGAGAGTTTTTGATCGCATAAAGACAATGAGAAGTAGGGTTATAATCTCATACATGTATTATGGCAAAGTAATACCTTATATATGGAACAGATGCTAGGTTTAGGTCTTTACGTATGCATGGGAGGTTTCCAATTGCGAATGGGTCGTGGATGCATGGACCTGAGCCTGGACTTAGCACAGCCGACCTAACCAAATTTGTTTTAGGCTAAGCTTTTTCATTTCTTACGAGGTCAAATAATATCATTTTAGTTTAGGTTAATCTGCGTTGTTTGCCCCGTCTTTTTTTTCCCTTCCAGAGTTGTTTTCTTCACCTACTTTCAGACTTAAGTCTCTCTTTTTCTCTCAGACAAGTCTATCATACTATATGCCCTAACGTCGTCTTCCTCAGCATTCTTCTCCTTCCTCTTCCATTCTTCGCACTCCCTCCCATCGACCCTTTGTTGCACCACCCTACGACCCTATTTCTCAGCCACCTAATCGTCGTCTTTTTTAGCTTCTTCGTCACCCACCCACCAAGGTAAAAATTCTTAGTCATATTCTGGTTTTAAATCTTTTAATTGAAGATTGATTTTTTGGAATATAAAATTTTTTGAGATTTTGCCATCTGGGGCTAACATACATGTTCATATAAGTGACTGTGTAAGTCTGCACAAAAACTTCACAATGAATTACACGATGCGTGTAATTGATTTTGTCAGTCACCGATAAACTTTAAATAATATTATTATAATTTATGACATCATGTTCTCTCTCATATTTATGAATTATCAATTATGACTATAAATAGCATACATATAAATATGCTGATTGTTTCGTATGGATGAGCAAATTTCTTTAGAGGAGAGTTGTAATTCAGTATTGAAGATAAAAGCATAAACTTTTAATCCTATCCTAAGTGAAGTTAGAAGTATGAGTCAATTGAAAAATAAACCGGATTAAAGTGAAGTTTAGCACTTTAATAAGATCGAGTCTTGTTAAAGTCAAGTTTGGAATCACTTCAATAAGACTAGATCAATAGAAATAGTAGAAAAAGTCGAATGCAAGTATTATCACAAGATGTTGGTCAGGAGTTTAAAAAGGAGAAATCTCTCATTTAAAAAGGCATGTAGATTCGTGTAACAGAAAGAAGATCGTATCAAAAGGTCAAACATTTTTACCCACAACTTAATGAAAGGAAATAATGAAATGACTGAAACATCTTATGACAACAACAAATCAAGATTTTTATTGCTTTATGGTAATCAATGATAAACATACACTATTTATAGTTGATATCAAAAGATTTAGGATATTTTGTAACTTATTACAACTGACCTTCAAGATTCCAACTCGGAATATATTTAAGAAGGACATTATGAAGATATATAAAGATTTAAAAAAAGGAAAATTTGAGAACATTGTCTAATATTGAATGATGGGTTACATTACAATTAACATGTGGGCAGTTAATAACTAAAGGAAGAGTTATATGACACTGATGACATATTAACAATGACTAAACTCTATGCAATAAACAATTGGAGTAATTTATACTATTTAATATTGTTATCATATTTTGATTATGTTATGATTAATGTTGGTCAAATTTGTATATAGTAGGTTCATTTATGTACTGATATCATATACAAGTGAAAGTTTGACAATCATATTTGGAGGCTATTTGACATATTAGAAGATCGACACCAAATTATTCACCTTAACAGTTGATAATTGTACCATAAATGATGCTATGATTGAAAAGTTGAATAAGTGATAGAGGACCATCCAAGCAAGCAATGGAAGATATGAAAGCAATGGGCTTAGGAGAGCCTCCATAACTCATGGCTACAATATTTGGAGAAGAGGAATTTGGACTCAACAATTTTCTGCAATTCCAAGCCTTACTAAATCCTTTCGGTGAAGTCAAAGCTTGTGTTTATGAAGAGTGACCAAAGCCCATAACATCAAGAAGGAGGTTGGCCAACAACTCTTAAAGAACATGACATTGTTGACTTACTGACTTTATGACTTTTAGCTTGCGATAACCTTTAATTTTCTATTTAAGTTATGTTTTCATAAATAGAGTTAATGTTCAGTTGTGATTGAATTTAATTTTTTGTTTTAATGGCTTATAACGTACGACTAAGACATGAGGAAGCTGCCCTCGTGCCTTCCTTCTCTATAAACAGCTAGCTCTGTTCCTTTATGAAGAGGGATGACACTAAAAAGAGATACATTTAATTCAAACATAAGTTTAGATCTTTGGGCAGAAGTTTCTGTTGGGTTTGTTTGTTTTCCAAAAACAATCACTTGGGTTTGATAATTTTTCGAAAATTATCAATTGATACTTTGTTCTGCTCCATCTCACCGCCAAACATCACTTTCTGTCCGTTCCAGTTATCTTAAAAACCATTCACCAAATCAACTTCTGGTTAAAATAAAGTTGTTCGTCATCATCTCCTCTACAACTTTCATTTTGATATCTTTTCCAAAATCCAAATGCAACCCATCCAAATTCCCCATTTCCACAACAACTTCCATTTCAACGCCCAGCCAAACCATCTGCCACTAAAAATAGCATAACTCTCAAACCACTAATCCATTTCAAACGAACCATACCTTTCCAGAAACTAGACACATAGACCTACAACTTTCATTGAGGCTATAATTTCAAATTCCAGATCCATCTTCCTATAAACCCATTCCACATTCAGAACCTGATTTACCAAACCTATTTGGCGTTGGTTAACACCACATACGCCATCATTTTGGTATCAGAGACATGTTACATCTCCCATAAGCCATGTCCAAATCTAATCAAGCCAAGCCACAACTCACACAAGAAGAGATGGCTACTTAAATTGACGTACTCCACCTTGAAATAGCCGCCATGAAAGCCAAAGACAAAGCCTTTGAAACGTTCAAACCACCCTCGAGCACTCCATACATCCCCGGAGTTCCAATTAGGTTAGACCTCTATCAAACTTTTGATGGTGGCACTACCTTTGGAGAAGATGAGCCATATGACGATAATGGTGCCTCTTACACTATGGGAGGATCGATGGCTCCAAGAGGGAGAGGGGGCAGAATTGACCCACATAGAGGAAGGTATGTTCAAGAAAGGTCTATTCAAGAGAGGTCCCAAAGTGAAAATTTTAATTTCAAATTAGACATTCCTGAGTTTCATGAAAAGCTAGATCCCAATGCTTACCAAGGTTGGCTATATAATGTAGAAAGAACTTTTGAATTAAGAGATGTTAAGGATGATAAGAAAGTGAAGATTGTGGCTCTCAAATTTAGGGGGCATGCTGCTTTGTGGTGGGACAATCTTCAAAGAAGAAGAGTGAGAGAAAAGAGGTAATGAATCAACACTTGGAAAAGAAAGAAAGCTGAGCTTAAAGATATATTCATGCCGCCTGAATATAGGCAAAATTTGTTGGCTTAAATGATGTCTCTCACACAAGATACTAGAAGCATTAAAGAATATATTAGTGAATTTAAACATTTTTTACTCAAATGCGATCTTGGAGAAAACGAAGAATTAGTTTGTGCCCGTTTTCACAAAGGGCTCAAAGTTGAAATTAGAAACATGGTGAGCTTTTACCCATATGAAACTTTTAGCAAATTGAAGAGGCTTGCAACGAGAGGTGAAGCAAGCTTGAAGTCATCTCAAACCCCACGGCCAATACCAAAATTTTCCACCCCACCATCAAAAACATAAACTCCATACACCACACCATCAAATTCCACCAAACTGAACACTATACCACCAAACCCACCTTACTCACCTCTACCGAACCAAAGGCCAAACACTACAACTTATATCCCAAAAATCATGCTAAATTCGAACCAACAATCTCCAAAAACCAAGCTTAAGTGTTTTAAATTCCAAGGCTATGGTCGTTTTCAATCCGAGTGTCCAAATAGAAAGATGATGACCACTAGGGAAATGAAGGAGATTGATGAAGTTGAATTTGGGGCCGGGATGTTTTATGGTGCTAATGAAGTAAAGGAACATGAGAGTGATGAGACAATTGTGGCTAGTGGAGAAAATTTGAGTGCCAAAATTCTTGTGTTATGTAGGCTTTTGAATAGCAAAAATGGAGGAGAAGAAGAGAAGATCCCTTTTCTACACAAGGTGTATGACTAGTGGGAAAATGTGTCATGTGTTGATAGATAGTGGAGCTTAAGAGAACGTGGCCTCAATCGAAATGGTGGACAGGCTTAAGCTCAAAATTGAACCAATTCTCAATACATACAAGCTCATATGGCTCAATGAAAATCACGAAATCAAAGTAACTAAGAGGTGTTTTGTTCCTTTTGCAATTAACAAATATTGTGACGAAGTATGGTGCCATATTATCCCCATATATGCTTGTTATTTGCTACTTAGGAGGCCATGACTGTATGACATAGTTGTGAGCTATCAAGGGAGAGCAAACATCTATTCCTTGAGGCATAAAGGGAAGAAAATTTTTCTTACACCGATGAAGTCGAAATTCAAAGGGGAGAATATAAGTGAAATTATTTTAGCCATAGACAAGAAGAAAGCCATTGCAGAGGAATTACCATCATATGTGCCATCAGATGTGGAAGATGAAGACAAATCAACGGTAGTGTTGCCTAAGGAGATGGAAAGCTTAATTGAGGAGTTCCCACGGGTATTTCCCAAAACTTTTCCCAAGGCCTTCCTCCATTAAGAAGCATCCAACGTGAGATCAATTTTGTGCCCGGAGCTGTGATATCTCACAAGCACGCCTATAGGATGAGTCCAAAGGAGAGTGAAGCTTTACAAGATTGTGTGAATGAGTTGATAAAAAGAGGTTTTATCCAAGTACGTTCCAGTCTATGTGTGGTGCCCGCTTTTGTGGTGTCAAAGAAGAATGGAAAATGGAGGATGGTGATAGATCCTAGGGCCGTGAACAAGATTACCATCAAGTATAGGTAGACTTGATGACATGCTTGACAACTTACATGGATCTTCAATCTTTACATGGTTGGACCTAGCAAATGGATTCCATTAAATCCGAGTTCGTGAAGGAGATGAATGAAAAACTGCCTTCAAAATAAAAAGGGGCTCTATGAGTGGTTGGTGATGCCAACGGGGATGTCCAATTCACCTTTAACCTTCACGAGGTTGATGAATGAGATATTAAAATCATTTCTTCATAAGTTTGTGGAAGTGTATTTTGATGATATTTTAGTTTCTCAAAAGATTTAGATGAACACATGATGCATTTGAGAATGGTGTTTGAGGTGTTAGATCATGAATGCTTATATGCTAATGTGAAAAAGTGTCATTTTTGTGATCATTCATTGACTTTCCTAGGTTATGAAGTAAGCCATGAAGGAACAAGAATGGATCCCACAAAAATCAAGGCCATTTTTTAGTAGTCGGCCCTTAAAACACTTTTTGAGGTTAGAAGCTTTTATGGATTTTGCTCTTTCTATAGGAGTTCATTAGAAACTTTAGTTCCATAACTGCACCAATCACTGAATGCATGAAAAAAAAAAAAAGAGTTTAGGTGGACTAACCAAGCTACTATAGCCTTTAACACTTTGAAAAACTTAGTCATCAAAGCCCCCGTGCTAGTTTTGCCAAATTTCAATGCACCATTTGAGTTAGAGTGTAATTCAAGTTGGGTAAGTATAGGAGTCATACTTAGCCAAGAAGGTAGACCGATAGCTTATTTTAGTCAGAAGCCAAATGAAGCTAAGAAAAAGTACTCCACCTATGACAAAGAGTTTTATGCAATTGTTAGGCCCATTAGACATTGGAGATCATACTTAATGGCTAACTCTTTTGTTTTATATACGGACCATGATGCACTTAAATATGTTCAAAGTCAATCGCATTTGAACCATAGACATGCTACTTGGATTGAATATTTACAATCTTTTTGATTTTGTGATCAAATATAAGAAAGGGTCCAATAATGTAGTAGCCGATAGTTTGTCTAGGAAATATACAATTTTGAGCTCAATGCATTCACTTGTTATAGGCTTTCATGATATTAAAGGGTTATATGAGAGTGATAAAGATTTTGGTGAGATATTTGCTAAAGTAAGGCAAAGCAATGGTGCATTTAGGGATTATGTTTTATATGATGGTTACTTGTTTGTGAGATTGACGAGTGCTTGTAACATATGTGTCAAGGCCAAAATGACTAGCCAAGCCCATGGTCCATACACACCATTACCCATACCAAATAGCCCATAGGAGGATGTGAGCGTTCATTTTGTCATTGGCTTGTCGAGAACACAAAAAGGATTTGATATTGGTTGTTGTTGATAGATTTTCTAAAATGATTCATTTCATTCCTTGCTCAAAAACGAATGATGCAAAACATGTAATGGATCTTTACTTTTCTAACATTTTGCAACTACATGGGATTCCAAGGAGTATTGTGAGTGATAGAGATATGAAATTCTTGAGTTATTTTTGAGAGGTTTACGGGGGAGATTGGAAACACAATTAAAATTTAGTATTTCCTTCCATCCACAAATCGATGGGAAAATCGAGGTTGTTAATAGATCTTTGGGGGGATTTTGAGAAGCCTTCTGAGGGGAAAAATAAAAAAATGGGATGCACTTTTGCCTCACGCTGAGTTTGCATATAATTGTTCCAAAAACAAAACCATAATCATGTCCCTATTTAAGAGTATACACAGCAACAACCCTTTAACACTAATCAACTTAAGCCCAATTGTGTCAAACAACCCAATGGTGAGTGCCAAAGTTGAGATGAGAGCCAGAAAGATTGTGAGAATCCATGAGTTGGTCAAGGAAAACATTAGAAAGCACAATGAAGCATATAAAAGGCAAACTGAGCTCAAGAAGATGGTTGAGTTCAAGGAAGGAGATCTTGTATGGGTCTACTTGAGAAAAGATAGGTTCCCAAAAGCAGGGAAGACAATGTTAGATGTCAAGGCCAATTGACCCTTCAAAATGTTGAAGAAAGTCAACATCAATGCCTACAAAATTGAGTTGCCAAGTCCCTATAACATTTCCAACACTTTCAATGTGAGTGATTTGAAACTGTATAAGGAAGACACAAGTCCAAGTGTTAGACCCCGAATTTTTTTCTATGATGTCATTAAGCATGAATTTCGTTAATAATGTGTTTATGCCTCAGTTTGATTAATTTGGGTATGTTAGTAATTAATTGAAGCGTAATTGAGGTTAATATGGTTGAATAGAAATTTAGGGATTTAAAGTGTTCGGGGGTATTATGCGAAGTTTATTTAAGTTGGATTAGATTTAGGCTTAGGAGGAAGGGTAAGTTGGTCTTTGACCACCCCTTAGGTTTTAAATAGAAAGGAAATAAGGAAAAGGAGATAGAAAAAGAAGAAGAGGAGAAAGTGAAAGTCGTAGCCATCGGTGGGAGAAGAGAAGAGAAGAAGGAGATTCGCGATCTTTGCTTTTTCTGACAGTTTTGGAGCGTTACCTGGTATGTTTAGCTTCGTTTCATCTAGTTTTTAGTTGGATTAAATGTTAAGATAGCTTGGATTGAGAGAAATCGTCGATTTAGGGTTTTAGGTGGAAAAATTGGGAAAATCGTTGGGTTAATGACTTTAGGATGGATTGGAAGCTTAGAATGAGTTAGAATGGTAGTAGAAGTCTGGATCTATGCCTTAGATGTGGTAGATTTGAGTTTGGAACGGAATCGAAGTTAGGTTATGCAGAAATCTGGGTTTCGGAATCGAGCTCCAGACCCATACGTCGCGACGTGCGTGGAAAGGAGCCACGTCGCGACGTGTAATTAAATTTGATATTATTCGTCGCGACATGTGAAATGTCGTGGACGTCACGACGTACTAAAGGAGACGTCGCGACGTGCGACATTTGCTCGCCGCGACGTGGAACCAAACGTCGCGACGAGCCCCTTAGTTATCCAAAATGTGAGATTTTGATATTGTGAGGCATATCTTGGGCTTCAAATGTCCGATTGAGGTGATTTTGGAGTCGTTCTGATCTAGGGAATAAGGACTAGAAGAAGTATAAAAAAAAAGTTCGGAATTAGCTTTGAAGGGTTCAGAAATTTTTAGGAGAAGATCGATTATAGATTTTTGATGCTTTATTTCGGCTTTTCAAGCTTTGAATATTTTCTATGGATATTAATTGGATGGCAACTTGGTTTGTTTTAGGAAACCAAGCTGATCCGATTTCATCGCAAGAAGAAGGACATCAGTGAATCGGATTCTCTAGCGATCTTAGGTGGGCAATATACTTATAGTTATTGTGTGATTAGGCAATTTCTTGCCTATGTATGAATATATGTTATATGCTATGCATGTTAA
>JANIHY010000002.1:5548701-5562000 GCA_027479065.1 Erythroxylum brevipes
ATTTATCGTTAAATTTTAGTTAATATATAATTATTATTAATAACAATTACAGTTTTTTATTTAAAAGAAAAACTGAAAACAATAATTAAAGATTATATTTTAAAAAAAGAAGTGAAACTAGTACTGAAAAAGACATAAAAGTTGATGTGAATTGGATTTGTTTGAATGTTTGGGGTTTGCCATGGCAGAGAGGGCCTGCTTTAATCCCCACTCTCAGAGTTTTGTTGCTACATAGTTTGTATTCATCAAATGCCAGGACACAAATACGGATGTTAGTACCTGAACACTTCCCTAGCAGAAAACTTTCTTGGGGTTGACCTGATGCACAAATTACTTTGGAAATATTAAACCCCAGATTCGTTATAATTTCTAGGGTTCATAAAACCATAACTGCAAGATTGAGGACGGACAAGACGTTTTTCCAGCTTTTCACAAATTTAAACGATCACCTCAAAGTTTTCTTACATTTGTGGGGCTTTGAAGCTATCGTTATCACGTTAGGACTTGGAAGAACAAGAAAAACAGGCATTTCAATATCAAAGTACTGTTTCAGTTTGAATACCTACATTCAAAGTATTCTTACAGGTTGGTTGGATGTTTTGAACAACATGGCATGAAGAAAAGAAATTTCTTCTTATAAAAGCAATCTCCTCCTAGGGACTCAACACAACTTCCATGGTGAAACAAACTTCCATAATAACATCGACGCTACTAATGTATGATGAGTTACACCCGATAATTAAATACAAATTATGTTACAGAAGAAGAATTCATTCACTAGTGAGAATGTACCTGTTGCATTTGACAAGGCTTCAGCTTGATGCAACAGGAATCATCTTTAGACCAGCTGCAATTGGCATGCCAAGGAACCCAAGGAATACGCTAAGAAACCATTGTTTCCAGCCGAGCGGACTTGTGTTTGCAAATGTACCTAGGAACTCGACGATTATGATCTGGAAGATCACGGTACATGTAAGGACAGCGACGAATACATAATTCTTCAGTATTCCCTCAAATACGTTTATCTTTTCCATCTCTCTGGAGCTGATCTCGTTAAAAACCTGAAGTGTAAAAATGACAACTCTAAAGTCAGGTATAAAACCCCTGCAGGATCATGGCCAGATAACTGGAAACAATAATAGTTTCATGTGTAAGGCTAATATGACACTACTAGAGCAATTTGTCCCTAACAATTTGAGCTCACAAAAGCACTTAATACACCTGCTCATCATAATCATCTGTCTTATCTGTTTCAGTTTCTTGAAGGAAAGGGAAAATGAAAACCATAAGACTTTACCTGGCAAAAAACAAATGAGTTGAAAATGAGGGTGTTTAGAATTAAATCAGAATCCGGGCCATCAAGATTAAAAACTGCTTTTCCTCTCGTCTGAAGATACCATATAATGACAAACTGATACACAGACTGCCCCAAAATATTCCTCCACATTACGTTACTGATGAAGTTCCCTTTCCTACCAACAGGCGATCTTTTCATCAAATCATCATTTGGAGGCTCAGTGGCCAGAGCCAGAGCTCCCAGGGTGTCCATGATCATGTTGACCCACAGAAGTTGAACAGCTGTTAGGGGAGCGTTCCCTGGGAGAACATTATGCCAAAAACAGATCAGGAACAGAAGGGCAAGCTAAGAAAGAAAATGTAAACAGAAAATAAGCTCAACTAACCTGTCAAACAAGCAGATGAAAAGTTAACAATCAGGGCTACCACGTTAACTGTCAGTTGAAACTGGACAAACTTCTGAATATTTATATAAACTGAACGGCCCCATTTTGCCACGGTTACAATTGTGGAGAAGTTATCATCTAAAATTATTACATCAGCACTCTCTTTAGCCACCTGCAAAACCAGAATATGCTTTCAGCACTCCCACAAATTTGTACCAGCAGCATTTGCAGTCCATAAGCTACACACTAGGGGAATACCTGTTGTGGATGCTTTCGTTGGGAAATCTTATACCAGAAAAGGAGAGCTTTAGAACTTTTATTTTTAGTTTATTGTTTCCTTGATCGGCTGGGATTGACAGTTCTTATTCCGTAGGGAGTTTAGAGATATAGGACATTCTTATTCCGTAGGGAGCTTAGAGATATAGGACTTCTATAACAAGACTGATCCTTATTTAAAAGGACAAAAGATAAACAAAACGGTAGAATTTAATCAAAAATCGAGAGATTGGAGTTCTCTCTTATCAAACTCTAAGGTTTCAATCTCCCTTGAATGAGTTTGAATTTTTATCCAAAATAGGCCAACAAAAGAATCACAATAAAGAGAAGAGAATGGAATTCGATTTCCCGATCAATTGTCCGGTAACTCGATCCTGTTCGCATACATCTAACAATTTGGTATGAGAGCCAATCACCATAAGCAATGAAATACGAGCATTGCTACAGGACGAGCGGAATATTACGGAATCAATCGCGGAGGCTAAATTTTTGGATTTGAAGGAGCGGTTGGATAGTCACTTACAACATATCACTCACCAATTTCAAGAACAGATGAAAAATCTGATTTCGGATTTGAGCAAGACCACCATGGGGGGTGGTGACGCCCGCAGTAACACGGCTCGACTGAGTCCCATACCTACGCCAACAATTGCAAGGACAAGCAGAAAGCCACCAGAAGGAGCAGTATTTCCCGCAAATTGAGGAGTTGTTTCGAGATTCATAAAATTGGATTCATAAAATTAGATTTCCCTACTTTTGATGGAACAGAGAACCTCATTAATCTGGCTCCATCGTTGTGAGCAGTTTTTTTGAAAATCAACACACCAACGACGTAGACAAAGTGAGTTTGGCAGCTTTTCACATGTTGGGTGAAACACAATTTTTTTATTATCAATTAAAATTGGAAGGGCACTTATCAAGTTGGCAGGAATTCCTTAATTATTGTTCACTACGATTTGGCCCACCAGAAGGTAGCAACTCATTAGGAAACTTAGTCAATTTGCGACAAACTGGAAGCTAGAGCTTTATCAACAGCAGTTTCAAGAGAAATTAGCACGGGCTAGTGAATATGTTTGGGTAGATCAACATGTGGGTTTATTCATGGCTAGTCTGGATGTTTCCATTCAACTGGACGTCCAATTACACAAGCCTACAGATTTAGCCACGGCTATGACTCTTGCTCAAGCCTTTGAATAGAAGCAACAACTGTTACAGGTTGGCAATAACCGAAGATGGCAAGGGCAGATTACTTGAGTTGGGTTTGGATCCTCAAATTCACAACCATTAAGCACCCAGAAAAATGCCATAACCTCTGTAGCTACGAGTTCCTCAACAACCCCAAAATACACTCCTTTTATCAGGTGGTTAAGAAAAATTGAGATGGCGGAACGTCGTTTAAAGGGTGTATGTTATAATTGTGATGAACCCTAATCAACGACTCATCAATGCATAAAACTATTCTGGCTAGAGTTGATTAATATTTAAGAGGAAGCGACTACAAAAATTGATGAAGAACCTAGAGGAGAACCTGAAATTTCATTACATGCTATTACAGGCCAGACACATACTAGGACTATGCGACTACAAGCCATAATGAGTGGACAGCCCTTGCTGAGTTTGGTAGATTCAGGAAGTACTCACAATTTCATTAGTGTTACAGCAGCTCGTCGTCTAGCCTTTCGGGTAAAACATTTAACTAATACTAGTGTGACCGTTGCTAACGGAGAGAATGTTCAGAGTAAAGGGGTTTGTTCTCATCTCACCTTTTATATTGAGGCACACCTTTTTGACTTATTTTTATGTTATAGCATTGGATGGTTTTAATATTGTATTGGGAATTAAATAACTATAAGAACTGGGACCTATTGTTTGGGATTTTGCGACACTTACTATGAAATTCACAGTGGAGGGGAAGTCAGTTATGTTTCAGGGACAGCAAGCGTACGCTGGGAAGCATTCCATTCGTTAGTTGAACCCTCGACAGGCAAGAATCCTTTAGCACAACTCTTGCTAAAATTTGATGATTTGTTTCAAGAACCCATGAGTTTACCGCCCCTTCGCCAACGTGATCATCGAATTTGTTTGCTGCCTAGGTCTGCTCCAGTAGTGGTAAGGCCTTATAGGTATCCTCATTTAGAAAAAGATGAAATTGAACGGCAATGTTCTCAGATGCTTCAGCAGGGGATCATTAGGCCTAGCAAGTCTCCCTTCTCTTCACCAGTTTTGCTAGTTCCCAAGCAAGATAGAACTTGGCGTCTTTGTATTGACTATAGAGAATTGAACGCCTGCACTGTCAAGGATAAATTTCCCATTCCTGTAATCAACGAACTTCTTGATGAACTCCATGGAGCACAATACTTCACTAAGCAGGATTTGCGATCGGGTTATTACTAAGTACGCATGTTTTTTGCAAATGTAGAGAAAACAGTCTTCCGCACCCATCATGGCCACTTTGAGTTCCTAGTTATGCCGTTTGGATTGACAAACGTGCCATCCACTTTTCAAGCCCTTATGAACGAGGCATTTCACACCCAATTATGCCGCTTTGTGCTCGTTTTCTTTGATGACATTCTCATTTACAGCCGCACTTTAAAGGCTCATTTATCACATTTGCGAACTATTTTGGAATTACTTCGAGCTCATCAACTTTACTTAAAGCGCTCTAAGTACTAATTTGCAACTGAACAAGTGGTGTATTTGTAATCTCAGCTACAGGTGTGGAAGTGGATAGGAGCAAAGTTTAAGCTATTTTAGACTGGCCACAGCTGCAGTCTATTACTTCTCTCCGTGAGTTCTTAGGACTGGCAGGATATTACTGTAAATTCATTCGGGATTATGGCGTATTGGCTGAACCTTTAACCAGTTTACTTAAAAAGAAATCTTTCCAGTGGAATGACTTGACTTTAACAACCTTTGAGAACCTCAAACGAGCTTTGTCAACAGCCCTCGTGTTACAATTGCCTAAGTTCGATGTTGAATTTGTGATAGAATGTGATGCTTCTAGCAAGGGTATTGGGGCTGTTTTACATCAAGAGGGACATTCCATAGCTTTTTTCAGTCATCCATTCGCTGTCTGTCACCAAAAGTTAGCCACTTATGAGAGGGAACTTATTGGCCTTGCTAAATCAGTTCAACATTGGAGACCGTATCTATGAGGACAGTCTTATCTCATTCGGACAGATCATTATAGTTTAAAGTATCTGCTTGAGCAGCAACAGATTACACTATCACAACAACATTGGCTCAGTTAACTGATGGGGTTTGATTTTAGAGTGGAATACCGTGCAAGTCACCTCAACAAGGTAACGGATGCCTTATCCCGACAATCGACAACATATATGACAATTTGTGTCATCAGTCAACCACGGGTTTTATTACTTGAGAGCATCCGGGACGAAGCAAAAGGGGTTGAAACATTAAAGGAGCTTTATGCACAAGCTGAAAGAGGAGAATTAGGACCCGAATGGGCTGTGTCAGATGGGTCGTTGTTATAAAAGGGCCAAATTTATCTTCTACCAACATTTGTTGTTATTTCCACTATTTTATCTATTTACCATGATGGTACACATGAAGGTATTTAAAAAAACCTTGCACAAAATACGTGGGGATTTTTATTGGAAAGGTATATAGAAAAATGTGGCTGCCTATGTGTCTGTTTGTTCCACTTTTCAACGCAACAAGATCGAGCATTTAAGCCCTGCTGGATTGCTTCAACCGCTGCAGCTTCTTGTGCAGATATGATCCGATATATCGATGGATTTTGTGGATGATTTACCGAAATCATGGGGTAAATCAATTTTGATGGTTGTGGTGGATCGCTTTTCTAAATATGCTCATTTCATTCCTCTAGCCCATCCTTATACAACCGTTCATGTGGCCCAAGTGTTCAATGAGCAAATTGTCCGTTTACATGGCTTACCTGAAACTATTACTTGTGATAGAGATGTCGTCTTCACCCGTGCATTTTGGAAAGAACCCTTTCATTTGCAAGATACGAAACTTCAATTTTCTACAGCTTACCACCCTCAGACCGATGGGCAAACCGAGGTAGTCAATCGCATTGTTGAAATGTATCTTCGTTGTTTTGTAGGCGATTTTCCAAAAAAATAGGTTTCTTGGATATCATGGGTGGAGTATTGTTATAATGTTTCTTTTCATTCCGCTCTTCAGACCACTCCCTTTAAGGTGGTATACGGTCGTGATCCATCTCATTTGCTGTCTTACATAGCAAGTTCTTCTCCGGTAGAAGCAGTTGACAATGTTTTAGTAGATAGGGACAAGGCTTTATAGGAAATTTGGGGTCGATTATCCCAAGCACAACAGCGAATGAAGACTTATTATGACAAGGGTCATAGAAAGGTGGAGTTTTCTGTTGGCAACTTGGTTTGGCTTCGTCTACATGCCCATCGACAACGCTCCTTAGGAACTACAAGATATACCAAGTTGTCTCCACGTTTCTATGACCCTTTTCCAATCACTCGCAAGATTGATTCGGTGGTGCATGAGCTCTGTCTTCCTCCACACAACATCATTCACAATGTTTTCCATGTTTCCTTATTAAAAGCATTCAAAGGGGACAGCCCTACTATTTCTCCTTCACTTCCACCCTTAGTGGATGGGCGTGTGCTCCATACTCCTCAGTCGGTTCTTTGAGCATGTCTCAACCGTGGCAGATCTGAACTCTTAGTTCAGTGGACTGGTATGCCTATTTCTGAAGCCACTTGGGAGGATATGGAACATTTCCGACATACTTATCCAGATTTTGCGCTTGAGGACAAGCTTCTTATGCGGGACGAGGGTAATGTTGTGGATGCTTTCGTTGGGAAATCTTATACCAGAAAAGGAAAGTTTCAGAATTGATATTCTCTTTTATTTTCAGTTTATTGTTTCCTTGTTTGGCTGGGAATGACCATTCTTATTCCGTAGGGAGTTTACAGATATAGGACATTCTTATTCCGTAGGGAGTTTAGAGATATAGGACATCTATAATTATAATAAGACTGATCCTTATTTAAAAGGACAGAAGATAAATAAAACAGTAGTTCAGAATTTAATCAAAAACCAAGAGATTGGAGTTCTCTCTTATCGAACTCTAAGGTCTCAGTCTCCCTTGAATGAGTCTGAATTTTTATCCAAAATAGGTTGACAAAAGAATCGCAATAAAGGGAAGAGAATTGAATTCGATTTCCCGATCAATCGTCCGATAACTCAATCCTGTTCGCAGACATCTAACAATGCCATATAAATCTTGTATAAATGTTCCAATCAATTGTTTAGGAGTAATGTAAAGAATTGCAAAAACCTACAAGGTTATTAATGGCAAGGACCATTTTTCTGGATTACTACGGGTCAGTAAAGCATACAGATTGCACTTGACAAACCTCAGTTCCAGCAATTCCCATAGCAAGTCCGATGTCTGCTTCATGAAGTGCTGGAGCATCATTTGTACCATCCCCAGTCACAGCAACAACTTCACCAAAAGTAGTTCGTAGGTGTTTGACTAGGGTATGCTTGTCCATAGGGGAGGATCGAGCCATTACCTGCACATTTTGCAAATACCCAACACTGCTTCCATTATATGAAGATCATGCACAACCTCATATAGAGCCAAATCAAGAACAAACCTAGGGACTTCCATTCCAAAAGAAAAAAAAAATCAATTGGCATTCCACATAAATTGTGAGCTTCAATCTGGCGAAGATTAAAAATACTAGCACTAACACCCTATGTTCTCCTAATATCACAATGGAATTACCTTACCTGAATTTTGGGAATAAGCTCCTGCATCTCCTCCTCACTCTTCAGCCGGAAATCAGGTCCTTCAATAGCTATGCCATTAGCAGTCAATATTCCACATTCTCTGGCAATAGCCTTTGCAGTGGTTATGTTGTCTCCAGTGACCATCCTAACAACAATACCAGCTGACCTACAGATAGCAACAGATTCTTTGACACCAGGGCGAACTGGATCTTTGATACCCACAATACCTATACAAGTGTAGCCTTCAAAAGGAATGGCAGTATCAGCAGAGAAGTCTGTTCCAATGTCCATGAATGCAATGCAAAGAGTTCGAAGAGCTTCACTAGCAAACTGCTCAATAGAATCCTTCAAATAGTTGATTGATGATTCATCAAGGGGAACAACCTCACCATTTGAGTTGATAAATTTGTTACATGAAGCTAAAATGATTTCAGAAGCACCCTTACAATGTGCCCTAAAACCTCCATCAGGTAGCTTTATAACTACCCCCATCCGTTTTTTGGTGGAATTGAATGGTTCAACCTTAACTATTTCTGACTTTCTACGCTCTTCTTGGAAGTTCCCACCAAGATGAAGCCCATATTCTAGAAGAGCTGCTTCTGTGGGAGTTCCAAGTATCTCAGTTTTATTCTCCTTATTCATAACCACTTCTCCTCCAGTGTTGGTAAACAATGATTCGAGTAAAATTCTTACAGATGAATCAGGAATTGCAGAAAACTTGGAGGTGCTAACTTCCTTTACTTCTCCACATATACATGTTTTTACAACAGTCATATGGTTAGTTGTTAGTGTCCCAGTTTTGTCACTACAGATGGTTGTGGCAGACCCCATTGTCTCACAAGCAGCAAGATGGCGCACGAGTGCCATATCTTTCATCATCTTTTTCATGGCAAAAGCAAGACTCAATGTTACAGCTAAGGGCAGTCCCTCAGGAACTGCAACAACAACAATTGTGACAGCAACGGCAAAATATTCCAACATTTCCATAGCATCATCTCCAGACCAGGACCAATGAGTTCCTTCTTGAAGCTTACGATTAAATAGTCCTTGAACCAGGACAGAAAATGTTACAATAGAAAAAAATAAGCCTATCTTCCCTATGATGGTAGCTACTCCATTCAGTTTGACCTGCAATGGGGTCTCATCATCTCCTCCTTCACTAAGAGTAGCCATCAGTTTGCCCCATTGAGTTCTCATTCCCACAGTAGTAACAAGCATTTTCAATGAACCATCCTGAACTTTGGTTCCAGAGAGTAGAAAAGGGTTTTCAGCATTCACATTAACTGGCTCACTCTCTCCTGTTAAACTGGATGCATTTATTAAAACAGAAAAGCCGGAAATGAATAGCCCATCAGCAGGAACCTGGTCTCCGATAGAAAGATGCACAACATCTCCAGGAAGTAAATCATATATTGAGATCTTCTGTCTGAAACCATTCCTGGTAGCCTGTACTGATATCTTTTTCTTCTCCCTATCCAAGTCTCTGAATTGCAGAGATTGCCTATAGTCACTCGTGGCTGTAACGAACACAACAAGCAGAATACTTGCAACAATTCCAAGTCCATCATGGGCACCTTTTGGCCAACCCTCCATAATAATCCCAACAACAAGAGATACAAGGGCACAAATACCAAGTATCATGAGAGTAGTGTCTTGTAGGGCTTCCCATACATAAATCCAGAAGCCACGAGGTGGGCTCTCGGTGAATTTATTTACTCCATATATTCTTTTCCTTTTATCAAGTAAATTCTCAGAAGTAGAAATACCATCAGTGAGTGATGTGGAGAGCTTCTTACAAATAGTCTCAATCCCACCATGTACTCTCAGTTTCTTAAGATCATAGCGTTCAACAATGGATCCCAATTCATCAGCACAGATTTCAAAACCAGCTGCCTTGACCTCCTCAGGTGGTGTGTAGTCAGTACCTGTAAACATGCAGGGAAAGTGTCAACATAGAGGGCAAAACCCTAGTGCAACACTACAGGTCGTTTGGAAACTTTCGAATTGGATTTAATTATATTTGTGAGATTAAATTAAATTTGATTTACACTGTTTGGAATAAATCTATAAATATTAGAATTGAATTCAATTACATTGTTTGGAACACAATAAAAATGAATTCAACTACTTTATATGACTTTTTCATCCTTAACTAAAAATAGTATGTAATCAACGTGTATATATTTTGTAGTAATTTTTTATATTTATGCCGTGTATATTTAGAAAAAGAAATTTTAATGTTTTGAAAAGAATTGGCTCTTTAATTCAGAATTCATAAAGAAAATGATATTCAATTATATGTTGAATTCAAGTCATCTCTTTTTTAGCATTCCAAACAAATGAATTAAATTCAATTACATAAAATTAATGAATTGAATCCAATTCTATGGTTTTCAAACAGCCTGAAGCTTTGGGAAGAGTAACGGGTGTTTACCTTCGATGAAATGGAGTGCAGCCCTCGTAACCAAAAAAGCGAGTTTAAGGCTTTCCTACAGTGGAGCAAAATCAGGAAAACGTTAAGTTACCAGATAAGAAATTACTTCTGGATCACTTCTGCCTTATTATTTATTTTGTTCTGATTTGAATCTATGACACTCACATCCGATCTATTTGTTAGGTGGAAAATTTAAGATTGCAGCTCCAAAAATAGCAACCGAACGTCTCATAAAGGAAAACCGAAACGAATCTCAATTAAAATCTTTCTCTTTTAATTCTTTCTTAACAATCTGATATAATCTGCGAAGTAGAGACAAAATAAGGAGATCGGACGAGGAAAAGACAGAGAGGGACGGACCAAATTGGAGCGACGAAGATCTCGAGCCTCAATCCGTTTGGAGAGATTAGCAGTAAAACGGAAACGTCGTTTAGGATTCTTCACTAACCAACACAGCTTCCTCCATCTCTGCAACGCCTCCTCCGACGAGTTCTTTGGCTTCACATCACCAAAATTCTCATTCAAATAGTTCTCCATTACAGAACTCCACGCAATTACCAGATTTCCTCTCCTTCTTCTTCTTTTTCTTTTTATAGCAGCAGAAAGTATATACCTAAACCTCCTAGCTCGTCCACGCACACTACGCGTTTAACTTCCAACACGCTTCAAGTCTTCAACTACAGTGGACTACTAAAGATATTTTGATCTCTTCATTTACTATTGACAAAGGAAAATAAAAATGTCCAAACCTTCTTCATAAATCTAAAAGAAAGACCTCAGCTTGACCTCGTCATTTTCAACTTTGTTTGTGATCTGCCTCTTCAATGGAGGTCACAAACACAAAAGAAGGCAGATTCGTATCACCATTGTCCCAATTTCTAATGGGTCCGACCGATCTGATTGGGTGAAGTATACGTTCGTTGTGGTCTCCACTCGCGCTTTTACCGACTGGGAAGGAAATTCTGACGGCTCGTACACGTCCTTCGACGTCGTTGCAGATATTTGAGCGGAGACAATTTAGTACTGGCACCCCTACTTAGGCTCGCATGAGATGAGATTTTATCCGTCAACAATTGATGGGCATGATAGGTTTTCTCGATAACAATATTATATTAAGATCAAGCCCGTTTTTCCTGAATTTTGAGTTTAGGCTAAGCCCAAAAAGAACTGAAACTCCTTTAGGCTTACCCAAACTATGATATGATCCAACCCAACTATAACTAGGCAAAGTCAAGAGACAGTTCCACGCGTTGATTCAATACGAGTTTAAATTTAATTTTTCGAATTTTGAGTTTTTTTTTTTTGTCGTCATTCATTTGTTCCTCTCTTTGGTGATTTTTGCTTTTTTTTAGTGTCCGACTCTCACCCGTTGGTTGGTTATCAACCTAATTAATATCTACGCTGCTCAATTTGAAAAATAAATATAAACACTAAAAATAGATTTAAAATGGATACTAAAAAATAGATATAAATATAAGTCTAATAATAATCTGAATCAATAGACACTCATATCTTACTCGTTTTTATCAACTTTATCTTTTCTTCTTTTTTTGAATATTTATGATTAAATATAATAAATAAAATATTAATATTTTTTAATAATAAACAACTTCAAATTTTTCACTTTACTCCTCATTCCTCACTTGTTTCATCATATTTTATTTTCTTATAGGATGATAATAATATAAATGATATGAAGATAGAGTTTTGAATGTTGTGGAGTTCACACAAAAAGAATTTGAAATTTTGGATGTTTCAGTCTTTGTTTCAGTTATTAATTATGAAAAATATATGTTATCTTTACACTAGACATTATAATTTTTATTATTCTAATTTTATGATTTTTTTTAATACTTACAAATCAAAATTTTAACTTATTGTTATTAAAGTAATTTTGATTTGAAACATTCACAAAACCTGTTCTTTATATTTTATATTTAGAAGCTATATTTTATGTATTATACAATTCAATAGATATCTAAAAATTCGAATAATCTAATAGATTTGAATATAGATAATAATCGTAAGAACCGATAAATATAAATATAGATACTATAAGTTAAGTTATTACAAAAAATAAAAATAAATATGAATATAGTAATAGCCAAACCGAGCTCTCACCTTTTGTTTTGTTTCTTCGTCTTTAATGCTTATCAATTAATGGATTTTGCTTCTATTCTACTGGTGTTGACTCCTCTCGTGCTCATTTACCTTTGCTTTTTCTAGTATTTGTCTTTGTTGGACTATGTGATTTATGCTTGTTTTATCTTCTCTGGACTCTTCTTTGGTGCTTCTTTACATGTCTGGGTTATTTTTGCTTCTTTTAAGACGTTTAGATTTGTTACTTGAAAAGTAACTGGCGATCGAAGATGAAGAAGATTATTTATGTTAAAAATTTTGAGATTTGAGATTAAGCAGAGGGATGCGTCGAGAAGAAGTGGAGAGTTGGAGAGAAACTGAAGAAAGTAAGTGATGTACTTTCTTTTTTCGATCTGGTCCTTTAATAGTTTAATTTTGCAATTGAATCCCTGTGTTCTGTCAATATTTCAGGTACTATTAGGTAGTTATGTGCCTAAGCGCTAAGCCTAATTGATATAACACCAATTACTTGGCAATAATTTCAACAACCAATCTACTCGTTTGTGATTATCGTACGTTAATGGACACAAGTTCTTGCTAAGAATCACTTATATCCCAAAAAAACAAAAAAGATTAACTGACCTATTGTAATATTTTATAGACCCACTTATTTTTAAGAGAAATGATTAAGAATAATAATTTAAATTAAGTTAAACTCGATCCAAAATTAATAAATTAATCAAATACGAGTTAGTCAACATTTGTATCCGAGATATATGAGTTTCACGAATAATGAAGATTTCATAATTTAAATAAAAATATCTAAATCTTTAAATACGAAAATAAATTTTTTACCTTTTTTATAAATAAAATTGAGATTTCAAAATTTAAAGAATTATATTAAAATCTTATATGTCAAAGGTTAAGTTCTTACTTTTTTCCAATCTATCTAAACTACCCAGACAATTGCTCATTTGAGCATAGAGTCAACTGTAGGAACATCCCGGGGTGAGCATCACATGCCCACAGTGCGGAATTTAATTTTTTTAGTTCCGGGACATTCCCGAA
>JANIHY010000002.1:5811081-5827023 GCA_027479065.1 Erythroxylum brevipes
TATGAACAAGTCAATATGTAATTGTGATGTTTAAGTAGTGTGCACTCGCCTCGAAGGTGGAGTTACAGTTAAGAATCCTGCAGGGTTATAAGCACAAGGTTTCAGGACAACGAAAGTTGGGCTCCGGGGACGGGGTCCGACATCTATGGCATCAAAGCAGTAATGTTAGTATCAAGTCTAAGTAGTTGGGTCTCGGATCCAACACCAATAACCAAATTAATATCAACTCTAACAATGAAATATGTAGTTACTGAAGAGTTTAGATCGTTCCCATAAGGAATCTATTGGTACGTATTTCACAAGTTAAAACTAAAACAAATTTGGGGGTTGAATTAACATGATTTTAAGAAATTAAAATTGACAAAAATTAAAAATAAACAAAAATAATCAGATCTGAAAAATTAATGAACAGACCTTGGTTTTGGGTCACCTACTTTATCAAACTAGTATGGATCATCGATACAAAATTAAGTCCATTAACAAATACTCATTGAATGGTGTTCTTTCGTAAGATTAAATGAATAGAAACATGTATTCAAATCAATCTCATTGACCAACAACTTAGATACGATCTTAAGTTTGATTAATTAATAGCTTTAAAAACTAAGAGAATCAGTGAGCAAGATAATACACAAACGATATTTATTTAGTCTAGATAAATTTCTTTTTTAGAATTTCCAATTCCTAACATAAAAGATAGTGATCATATTTGCCACTTTGGGTTAGCAAAACTAAACGTCAAATCTACTAATTTGGTTGTAAATTAAATCAGTCAATTCCTAGTTGCACACCCTAGAGATCAATCAATTCAATCATGAAAAGTAATGTTAAAGACACTTAATATTAGTTAATGAAATAAACTTTATTCAGAAAATTTCACATATATTAGATGATAATGTTAGTTTCCTTCAACCAAGAAGAAGGATTTATATACTCATAAGATGATGAAACTTGCTAGAAAAATAACTAAACATCTAGTCTCCATCTCTGCCCCCTTTTCAGAAAGAAATGAAAAACTCCCAAAAAGCCAAACAAAAACTTGACAGATAAGATGTCTAGAAGGGTTTTTGTCGTCCCTTCTTAAAGTTATTTTATCAGATACACTTCCCCACAAAAACAAGTAGTAGACCCCTATATAAAGAAAACTTGATTCTTAAAATAATTAAAATCCTAAGTGTATCGAATCTATTTTCAAATCAGACTCTGCTTATAAACTTTTCCTTCACATAAGCCCATGTTTAGTCAAAAACTTTTCTGCTAATTAGAAATTCGAATTGCCTTTTTTTCTTGCATCTTTTTTATTCAAATTCATCTCCCATGTGTTGAAAATCACCTGATAACAATTAAGAAACAAGTTTATTAATTTTAAATAAAAATTTCAACATATTACAAAGATTTTTATCCAAAGTTAGCCCAAAAATAATAACTTATCAGTGAGTATACAACTTGTTTCTCCAAGTCCCCCACCGATTGACTATTGTAACATCTCATTTCTATACTAAGCACTAGAAACCTAGATTTGTAATTGAGAAATAGAAATGAAAGAATAAAAAATATATTTCATGCTCATGCATAATGTTAGCATACACACACACACACGTGAAATTGATTATTGCACATATTGCAATGATTTGTTCATGCACTCATTTGACATTTTTTGGTATAAATTATTGTTTTAATGTGATTATAATGTGAATTATGGATTATGTGTCTTAAAAATCGAGTTGGACTACATAAGTAATGAATTAGAATTTTTTATGAAGTATGAGAATTTTCTAGAATTTAAGGATATTTTTGGACTAGGAAAAATGTCACGTAGTGGAACAACTGATGAATAGTAGTAGAAATAAGAGTCAAATGATTATGAAAATTTTTATAAATGACATTGAGATTGAATGAAAACTGTCACTAAAAATTGGGAGAAATTTGGGTTAAATATTGGAAACAAATGGACTATTTTTTAAAAAGAACCAATTAGAGATCACAATAAAATGACAAGTGGCAAGGGACAAGTGTCACAACACTGGCCACTCACCACTCACATTTGTATTTACCAAAATTAAAGACCATCTCATGTTCTTTCACCTGTCATATATGATACACGTTTTTTTCTTCATCTCCTTCATTTTCTTCATCTTCCTCTCCTTCTCACGACACTTGCTTCTCTAAGCATCAAAGTGAACCTTGCTTTCTTCCATCACTAGCCACTTAAATACCTTGCTATCTCCATCTTGTTACTAAAATACCTAATCCTTCAACCTTAAATGATGGCGATGATCGTGTGATGTGGGATGTTAGGGTTTCTTCGAGACTCTTGAAGGATCTTTAGGAAAATCAAGTAAGTTAAACTTTGTTATTCATGGGTTGTCTAAATAGAAACACATATGATAATAGTTGACGATAAAATGATCATGAAGAAATGAATGTGTTTATATCTTTTTTTCTATGATTTATGAAAAATAACATATGATTTGGTGTTGAGATGATTTAGAGTTAGAATAAATAAAAAATGATGTAAAAAGAAGTGCAGAAAAACTGAGTTGCGAATGGATATTTTCATTTTTGTTTTTGATGTATAAAAACATGGATTATTGGTTGTTTTAGAAATGGATTGGATTGAGTATTGAAGTTAAAGAAAAGGGAAATATAGTGTCTTAAAAAGAGAAAAACTAGGATGGAAGCATAAAGATAAAGTGATAATGGAGTTTAAAGTGTGTTGGAATATGTTAGTTGTAACATTTCCATTGGATATGTATTGATATTTTAGCCATGAATTGATCTATAGATATCCATATGGGATGCTTCGTAATTTGGATTAAATTAAAGGCATATGGATACATTTTCATGAAGACATTGAATTCAAATTCTTTCTTTAAGAGTTTCAAATTTTGACTTAAAATTGAGTATTAGGTGCAATAAATTGATAGATGAATACATGTGTTTGTATTTTGTTTTGTGACTATGAAAACCATAAGTGATGAATTGTGATGTAGATGTTATGAGTTTTGAATTAAGGATATAATGAAAGTGACAGTTATGTTAACCAAGATGTTGAGTTATGCTCTTGAAATGAGATAAATTAAGGCGATAGTTCGAAGTGAAATGAAAGTGGAAATGAAGATGAAATATGCAGAAAGTTTATGATGAATGTATATACGTATATGTTCTATTTTTAGTATTCATGATCAATCATGGACTATAATTTATTTATGGATGATATTCAGTTAAAATGGAGTTAGGAATGATGGGAAAATCATGAGTAATTAAATTAGAAATGATAGACCAAGCATAAGGCAATGATTGTAGTTAGTAAAGAGTTCGAAATCTAGAAAATATGGATGCAATTGGATAGGTTTTGGGGTGGGCGGCATAACTTTGGTTGTGGATCTCGGATTGTGATCATTTAAGTATTCTTTCAAAGAGGACTTTGAGTTCTACAATTTTATAAAGACCCTCAAGAGAGATTTGGCTATCTAGAGGGTCAAAATTTTACATTTCTGTAAGTGACCCGTGAAGGTTCGCTTAGCAGACATGAAAATCCTCCCAATAGACATTTACTGACCATTTGGTCTTAATTTAGGCTATAATGCATATTGAACTGAACTTAGAATTATGCTTGGATTGAGTTACTAATGTGTGATAAGTGTAAAGTGATAATTGAGGTTATAACTTAGTGAACAAATTGATGATATCAAATACCAAAGGCATGTGTATACTAGAAATGAAGATGTTCATACGATAAGAGTTATGATGTAAAAGAGTTCAATAATATGTGATAATTAAATGTGAATGAAAATTAGGTATTATGAGATTATATAATGTTAGAAAAGAAATGACGAGAAATTGAGTTATGATATTAGAATAACGAAATGCTTTTGAGGTGTAAGCCTAAGAATAACCTAGACACATACAAAGGATAATGATTGAATGGTGAACTTAGAATGATCATGTACAAATGAAGTGTAAAACTAAGTTCAATTATATGTATATGATTTATGAAATATGAATGAACATAAGATGAAAATTTAGATAATATACTCAGCATTTTCATTGAGCATGCATTATACACAACACATATACATATGTATGTGATCGAGTATTCATAAGATTGTGTAATTAATAATGTGTGTGCAATATGAGTATTGTATAGTGTTTATACAGGATAGAACGTTTGCATCCAGAAGTTTCCAGATCATGAAAGCTAATGGTAATTTGGAGCATACTATGAGTCAACCTAAATAATCTTACTTTATGTGATTGTTTTGTTTAAATTCTGTATTGAATGATTATGTGAATGTGATTATATTAATTTCAGACATTGAATGTCCAAGGCGTTTGATGCATGAATTACATTGGAAATGCTTATTGAATGTGAATTGGACTGACTATGTGTCTTCTCAATTTAAATGTTGAATGTCAGACTAAGGTCCAATGACAAACATGAATGAGATAGTGATGCTTACTATAAACGTGCAACATTAAGCACATTTGATTTTTAAATACATGTGATGCAATTCATACATGAATGTATAAATAGATAAAGGCTATTGTGATCGAAGTAATCATTTAAAAAAGAGCTTAAATCTCATAAAGTATAAAAGAGCTTAAAACTCATAAAAAAATTAAGAGCCACAGGCCCACTATGTATAATGAGTTCAACATCCCTGACGGATACAAAACAGTTATCATTAAGCCTGATATCCACAATGGATACGGGACAGTTATAAATAACACTCGATCACAATAATAACAACTGAAAATGAGTCTCATATGCATTACATATATAAGTAATATGTATGATTTGAATGATCGAAACGAATTGTTTGATTGTTTTCAATGTGAAATGTCAAAATTGTGAACCAAAGAATTTTGTGATACTATATGATGATAAATGAAAGGATGTGAAATATGTTATTATATGTATTAATGTGTCATGTGATTGAGTAAGCCATTGAGGATGGTCCACTCACTGAGTGAGCAAAACTTACCCCAAAATTGCAACATTATTTTTCAGGCCTAGAGAAAATCTCCAGTTAGACAAATTGGAGTCTAGTCACTACATTCGAGTAAAAGATAGAGGTCGGCATCAGTTTGCATCTACATTTGTATCTCTATTTTGTATCAAATTGTGTATTCTACTATTATTGTATCATGCGTATTTGAATAATTCTGTTTATAATAACTTTCCAAATTGGAAATGTTTGTAAATGAGATTGTTCAGTGAGTTTAGTAGCATTTGTGAATGAAAATGTTTACAAATAAAGTGGGCTCAATTTGTTCAGTGATTTTTCTCATATGCATGTGATTTATGAAAATTTTGTAGTGAGTTTGATTGACTGACTATTCTAACATGCCACCCTTGTAGAATATATTCTCAAATACTGTGTATATGTTCGGGAATATGCACTATGAGAGTGAGGTGCTACAACTTTTCTCCTTTTTTCCCCTCTTAGCTAGTTTGCTTTATAGGCTTCTTAGTCGTAATTCCTATAAGCATAGCATGAGAAAGAGGTGGAAAGTCATCTTTGGGAAGAGAAGACTCCCTAGCTCCATAATGCCTTGTGTCGCCTAGGGGAGGCCCTGCAACAAGGCACTGGCCTCAGCCACCTCGAAGCTAAAAAGGAAAGGACCATCAAACCAGACGTCAAAAACAAAATAACTAGGGATATGTAAAAGGAAAAAAGGGTAAAGAAGTAATTTGAGTAGAGAGTATTCAGAGAAAAAGTTAAAAATAAAATCGAAGAGAGAGAGTGATTTAAAATATCCACTTTTATAGTTTAAGAAGCACTCCAATTTTGGAACATAATGATAAGATGCTCTAGTGTCAATCAGTCATTCAAAATCAAAATTACTAACATGGAACCATTCACTATTTTCACAATCTAGGGCACCCTATAATCCATGCTTGAAGTTGTTGCGATTGTATTTTTATCATCAACATCATTTTGATGATCTTGATTTTTTTGATCCCTCTTCCACTTATAGTCGAACCTCTTAACGTGTCTTGGCTTATCGTAATAATGGCATGTCTTCACATCTCTGTCACTTATGGCCTTTAACATTTCTTAGACTTGACATAACCTTTGGAACACCTACTCTTGTTCCTTCGCCTAATTTCTATCACAAAGGCCTACACATTATCAAACTTCAGTCTCCTTTCTTGTAATTTCTTAAAGCGTCCTTTAGGATTTGAGTTGCTAATTATCACCATTAGCATCTCCCATCTATTCGGTAATGAAATTAATAGGAACAAAGCTTTGAACTTATCATCAAGAATGATCTCCATTGTAGTAAGCTTGTTGACTATATCCTAGAAATCATTTAGATGCTTTGACACTAATTTTTGAACTTCCAACTTCAAGTTTTTAAGCCTCTTAATCAAAGAAGCTTTTTTATGAACAGATTTCCTTTCATACAAACCTTTTAACTTATTCCATAGCTCAAAAAGATTTGTTTCTTAAGACACATGATTGAATAGATCCTTGCAATACAAAAGGTCCTTCATCATGGGCCTCCAAATCGAGTAATTTGATGATATTAACTTGACTATAAAGTTGTTTCCATTTTTCATTACGATGTCTCTGATACCATTCATTAGGAGATAATAGCATAACTCTCTAAAAGATTAACTAAATATCAACAACAAAAAAGAACTCTTCAACTTACAGCACTAAAGCAACATCAGACTAAGAAACTTAAAGATGAAACAAATACCAAGATTTACATGAAAATACCTTCAAGTGTAGAGAGAAAAAACCACTATACAAACCGAAAAGTAAATCCACTAATCTGAATAAGGATTTATAAAAAGGTTGATCTCTCACCCTATAAAAAGTTGTCACATAAAGTTTTAGAATTGAAACTAAAGTTGATATCACAATCAATAATTACTCAAACCAATGCAAAAACTAATTAAATAAAGATAAGAATACAACAGTATTTTCCCTCTCTATTTTTCCTTACTTTTGCATGTTATAGGTGCACTGTCTACAAAATCCTATATCTTTTTTTCTTATTTATATCATGTGGTTGGGTCGGCTACATCCAGGCCCCAGCCCAATGACGCAGGCCGATCGGTCGGTCTCACCGAATGGGTTAATTTGGGCCTGATCCACACACCCATGACCCAATAGTAAGAGAACGTCCCCCATGCAAATACGTAAAGAGACGTTCAAACCTAAACCTGACGGCAAAACCATATATAAGGTAACTTTCTCCCATAATTGAGGTACGCAATCTTAACCTAGCTCTTGTTTTGCACTTAGCAATCCCACCTTCACCAGAAAACTTACTTGAGCGTCGGAGGGGCTAATCGGGACATCACCCCCGACGTGCCTTACCTTGTTTTGCAGGTATCTTCACTTGAAATCCATCTACAGAAGGTTGCCAATCAATGAATCCAAACAGCAACGCACCGTTCGACCAGTTTCCGGCTGAACCAAGATTCATCTCTTATTGTACAATTAGTAGCATTTTAGAACATAAATGCTTCAATTTGTGAGTGCCTCCTTACTAATCATTTCCTAAGAGACAAAGGCCTAATTTTTAGTTAAAAATGATTCTGCCCCGTTAGAGACATTAAATAGAATCACATAAGTATGTGCTAATCAGTAATCACGCAAGCTTTGTAAATACACAAACTTGAGGGTCTTACCTTAAATTTGCTGCTGTCATGATTAGAAGCCTCCACATAGTTCTCCTCCTCAAATAAAAAGGCCCCGAAAGCCAATTCATTTCCTGATCTCTGAAACCATACTACTTGGATCTTCCAATTCATGGCTGCGACCACCTCCTCCTCAAGTTGCACCAGCATCTTCGGTTTTCGTTCAAATGGAGTCGACCCCAGAGGCCGTACTCCTTCAAGCCATGGATCATCATCTCCTGGCTGTACAAAGCTCGATGGGGTTGCCATGTGGTTCATCAATGGACTGGCAAGTGCTTTTTTTGCGTCCTTAGATAGATGTTCTTGTGTCCGCATCGCCACCGTGGACGACGCTGAAGAAGCCAACGACACGCCGTTGATTCTCTACGACGGGAACGCGAGGTATCAAGCTGCCACCAATATTAACCGGAGGAGAAAAGGTTAAGGAGGGAATAGTTAAGTGGTAACTAGAAGGAAGTGTTCTGAATGTGGTTTGAACTATCTCTTCCGACTTCTCAGATTATGTATATGATCGGAAGAGAGAAACCATAGCAAAAATAAGTGTTCAGTCTGTTCATAATTCCCAAGTACAAAGTTTTGCGAATTCTACCCTTTTTTGGTTTCAGAATCTGTTTAGTTGTATGTAGTTTGTGGATCGATGTTTAAGATGCCATATATATATTACAGATCGATTTCTTCGAAGTTCATACAGTGCACGATCAACCTGGAATCTGCAGATATATTAGATAATAATGTGAATTGAGGAACTAGTTGCTTGATTAACTTGGAAAAAGGCACACACCACAAGCCTCAACTTTCTCGGAAAATTCTCACTGGGCGCTGGCTTTAAGTATTCAAAGGAACTTTTAACAGGACATTCAATGATGTTGCCACCTTGCTGGTAATCATGATGTCGCCAGATGGGAACTTGCTTTTGTTTCTGTTTTAGTCTACGGTGGGCTGTCTGAAGCCTAATCTACCTTGGCCAATGATTGTCTGTCAATTGTTTCTCGAGAAAATAATTGGTTACTACTGTTCGTAGATAAAAATATTATAACAACGATAAAATTTTCAAAAGAATATAGAGGTTCTGAATCTAAATTTAAGACAAACATGATTAGAAAGCTATTTATCCCGTCACTGCGTTCTCAGGTAATTGAACCACAGGAGTGTCGTAGTAGTTGTACCTTACTGCATTATTGGATAGACATCTCAAGCATGAGGCTGGAGCGCCTGTAATTGTCTGTCATGTCTTATGCTTTTGTCTTCTACTTGGAGACCCAATCCAATTGGAGCGACACTGGAAAAGTATGCTGATGTTCTGTAATGGCTGGCGTTCAATAGTTATGGTTAGCTATGCCACTCGGTCCCTTCACTTGATCTCGTACTCAGCCTGAATTTAATAAATTTAACTTCTATTAGTTAAATTTATATATTTTTTTAATTTTTATAATTTATATCAGTTTTAAGTTTAAATTGCTCGAAAAAGTAGAACCCAAAATTCGAATATATCAAATATAAATGACACTATTTTATATCTTTAAAATTTAAAAAAATTGAGTTTAGTTTATAACAAACTTGGTCTGAATTATGATTTATTAAATATGAACAACTTTATTTTATAGATTTAAAAATTAAAATTATTAAACTTAAATTAGACCCGATCAAACTTTAATTTGTCAAAGCTTGATCTAACTTTAATTTTATAGTAATAGCGTGTTGCTACTTTTTTTTAGTTATCTACGAGATATTTTAAGCGGGTTTTAATTATAAAAAAATATCTTTAAATTATTCACATCTAAATTAATTATTGTTCGAGTTGGATAGATGACATCAAAATGTAAACGATTGTATGTATAAAAGCGATTTAAACCCTTGATCTCACTTAAAAGTAAGGAGAGATCTTATTTACTAGTTGAGGGTTGCTGACCGTCAGGTGGAAGGCAATCAAAACCATTATTGGTTGACCGCAAGGTGGAGGGCAATCAAAGCCATTATTTGTTCCATATCGCGAGTCGGTTATTGTTCGCTGTCGTGACAGCAATCAGGCGGTGTTACGTACATGTAGCGTTGGCTGATTAAAAATCCAACTTCCACTCGCCAAATTACCTTTAGCCCCGCAAGGAGAATTACTTGCCCACTATTTTTTGCGGTTCAAATTGTTCGCTGTACCTTACCGCACCCAATACTTGCTCTTCAACCAACGTTCTTCGATTCCGATTCTAGTCTCCTTGTGTGCAATAAAAGAAAAGCATAGCCGAGTGGTCGGCGATCGCTGGAATTTAAGCTAGACGTTTCTTTGTTAAAACCCTAGATTACCGATTCGAAGAAGCTATTTTACCAGTAATTCGACAGACAGAAATGCTAGCGAGTGGAGAAGATACTCCTTCCAGGTATGGTTCATAATTCTCAACTCCTAGTTCAGTATTGAGCATTTCTCCCGATGCTTCAATTTTACGAATTTGTGCGTCGATAGGTGTGAATTGTTGTCTATGGTGAAGAAGCACTCGACGATGTTGGTGAATTCTGAGCCTGAAGGTTCAGATGTAGTGATGGATTCGCGTTTTTGGTGCGATGTGTTCGACTTGTACTTTGTACGCGGAAAGGAGTCTACGAAACGCCAGGATGATGATCTCTTATTTTTCGTCAAGAAAATGGTGTGGCATTGCACTGATGCTATTTCATTTTACGGCTTCAGACTATGTTATGTTAATAGTGATTTGGGAGTCTGTTTTTCTTTTCTTTTTTTTCATTTGGCATTTTTAACACTTTTCTGATGCTGCAGAGCGCAGAAGGATATGGTTTCAATGATAATGGGGAAAGTGACCCACCCTATTTTGTACGCAGGTGGGCTCCTAAGGTAAAAGCAACTTGAAGTCTGAGCTTTAACTTAGTGACTCTGCTGAAATTGATCTCATTCAGATTGATTTTTTCCCGTTATCATACTTACTTTTCTGGAACAGTCTTCCTTGTCTGACTTGCTCACATTTAACTTTGAATAATTAAAAGAAAAAGTGGTGTTCATTATGGATATCAAAACATAGGTTTTGATCTGGGGTTTTTTCCACTTTGAAATATAGTAGAAAGAATTTAGTATAGATGAATTCTCAGTTTATAATGAAATTCTATTTCATCAACTATTTGGGATTGCTGACATCTTGTTGATTTGGAGCTTATTAGCCTCCAAGCTTTGAGTTAGGATACTCAAAATGCAAAATTACTGAACTTTTAATGATGAAGTAGATTAAACTTTTTGAAACAAGATCTATTAACTTAATGATATAGAGTATTTACCTCAAAGACAGAGGCAAACAAGGTATGTGTTATATACGAATTAATGATAATCCTTAACAGTTTGCTTGTAGATATAGAACGTGGTCGGTGAATTCATGATAGACAATAATGCTGGATGTTGTTGATGCATTTACTACAGCAAGATTTGCTATTAATAAGTATCAGCCTATTGCAACAGAAAATCAACCTCCAAGTTTGACTAAATTATTAGATGCAGCGAACTCTCCCTCTAAATGAACAGAAGCAGAATGCAAGACAAACAAAGCTCTAGAATCAGATCGAGCTTGAAAAAATCTATGCCTCATGCTTTATTAAAACATGTTTGCATTCAAAATATACCTTTTCTTCCTATGCTTACAAAATATACCTTTTTCTAATTCATCTACAGTTGGATACTTTAATCAGCGAAAATCCACCAGATATAGATTGGAGGCGATCATTTTACTTAAATTTAATTGCTCACACTTCCTTTACAGTAACAGTAGCAATTTGCAGGTATTTTTCTTGCCCTTCATCTCTTCACTTATGGTATATTATTTCTCATCTTTGAAGAGCATCTATTTCCTGCATCTTTTATGAGTGTGTATTATCACATTTATGGATTTGGACGCCAGTATTGGAATCTTTCTAGAGTTGACACATTCATGTCCCTTAAAATTATTCACAGGATGGTCCTTCAGCCTTCTTTGGTCATGTGCCTGTGTAGTGATTCTGTTTATTTCAATGTATTTTATTCAGCCAACTATGATGGCTTGACCTTGTATTTTCATGCCCTAGCTTACCACATGTAGGCAGATGCCATAATGACATTTTAACAGTATAGGTCTCTTAGTGATTGACAATAGTCTAGTTTCGGTGCAATGTGTATTTTAACATTTACATTGAATGAGCCTTTCTTACAAAAAAAAAAATGACGAAGTGAGGTTTGCCAGCAATGTGATGAAAGAACTTTGTGATTGAGAACTTTAACTTGCTTTTTTCCAGTCATCAGGTTCTTCGGAATCATCAAGCTGGGCAAAATACTTCACTTTCTCCCATATATAAGGTACAAATGCTTTTATTTAGTGTTATAGCTTGTTCAGGAATTATGTCTTATTATTCTCGCTTACAGATTGTAAAGACTGTTTATGCATCTCCAAGTCGAGTAAATTTTCAGTTAGACTCAAAAAAGGCAGGTTAAGATACTCTCTGATAATGACTTACTGGTTTGTTTGTTATGTTGAATTTCATCTGACACCAATGTTTTGTCTAATATCTAGGAAACAGAGATAAGACCTGCATATCCAGAAATTTGTTTTGCAATTGATGATTTTGACTCCACATTTGATGCCGTGGTAATTCTTTTTTAATCTGTTCTGTAATTGTACCTTTAAAGTTGCTTCATCTAAGCAAGCTGTTGGCTGATGGAATTAAAACTGTTCATCTGTCCAAACCACACTGTGCTTCGAGTAACTCTCTGCTACTATCTATGCAAGTCATATTTATCATCTAATCCCATTAATATTTTTATGTTAAAAAGTTTTTTTTAATCTATTTTGACATCTTTGCAATTTAAATGATTTTCTTTGCCTTTGTATTACCCAGGTCTTGACAGAAACAGATCATTGTTACTGTGTACTTCTCAATGCACATGATGGGGCAGCATTTCCTAGTGAGAAGGGGTCCAATGACAGCAGTTCTAGTAGTGGTTCCCCCCAGGATCATGCGCGCAATTCAGTGAAAATAAATTCTAAGGTTATATTTAGCTTTCAGATCAAAAGTTACAATCACTTATGTTAGATTCAACAATATCTCATCTTCTATTGTTGGAGCGGCATTGTATGCCTAATAGTTCTTTAATATGCTGTTGATTCATCTTTTAAAGTAGCTCACCATTGATTACTTGCTGCCAAGACTTTTAATCTTCTATTTTCATATTTTGGTTGAAACCTTTCCTGTTGCAATGTACTGTGTTTCTTATATTGTTATATTTATTATGATAGGCATTACTGTGAGATTGACTGGTTCTGGGCAAACTTTATTCCTCTTTTTGATTGAATGTGTCCATAAACTTGTGAGACAAAGAAGAGAACACCAATACTTGGTCAGACGTTTGGTCTCGAGAGTGAATGGTTCCAGGCATTCACTATTCATCTTTTCGAGTTAATGTGCCCACAAACTTGTGAGACACAGAATAGAATACCAATACTTAGTCAGATGTTTGGCCTTGGTTTTTGCATTACAATTTTTGGTAATCTTCCCTTAAATGTTTGGACCTAACATATTCTTAAGGTCCCAATATAAGATTCCTACTATTGTAATGATCCAGGGCTATTAGAGTTGCTTATACTTGCTACCTTTTGTTCATTCACTCCTAGTATTTTTACTTTGCTTTGACGGTTATGTATCAACTCCTTTTTTCAAATTATCGATTTGTTGGGCATTCTTTGGCCTTATGCATTCAAGCAAAGTCCTCCCTAGAGGAACCAAACCTTGATTGAGAAGGAAGGCGGACTCCCTTCCTTATGAATGGGGCTAACTGCTTTGGGTTAATATGTTTTTATTCTCTCACCAGGATGTTGCTTGGTTTTGTATGATAATATTCACTGGAAGATAAATATGTGCCCTGATTTGCTGGCAGTTGTCATTGCAGCTTACTCTTTTCTCTGGATTTGTGAGCTATCAAATGGTTCGTGAAGCATATGATGGTATACTTCATAATTTGAATCAATGTGGTTGAAGTGTTATATCTTACTGTTGCAGCTTGAAGTTAACCTTTTCAGCAATAATTAGTTAGAAGATAATTGTTGATCAATTGTTTAACCGTTAAGAAGAAAAAAATATTTTTTCTACTTATTGATGCTGATTATTTGTTCAGTGGTTTAGAAAGTTTAAATACGAATGGAAGAGAATCATGGCATTGTTGGAAGGCTTAGCTCCTTGTTCAGTAGTGATCATTTTATATTCTTCAAGGATTAATAGTAAAATTCAATATATCAATGTGACAAGATCAATGAATAACAATCAAAGATCAAAAGCATATCAACTGGAATTTTCAAAGTTGTTTCTATTTAGTTATTAGTATGCTATGTGTTGATATACAAATCAACAGTTCTCCTTCAAAACTTGAATTGTGTTTATGTGGTAAAATTTGTCATTCACATTCATTTAACTTCTATATGCTGCTTATAGAGGTCAAGGCACTGGATCTCAACATGGGTTCTCGTGTAATTTGTAACTGAATTCCTCTCTCCCCCCCTCCCTGCCTTACAGCTGGCAAGTCTCGATTTGGGAGCCTTCTTTCATTGGGTCATTCCAAAACAGACAGACTCTACATGAAGGGTCCAGGAGGACGTGGGGAAGTTGAAGTTGCTGTTTCTGGTGTTGCAGGTAATAGGATAAAATAATACAGCATGCCTCTATTTTTCTACTCATTTGAACATTTGGAGTTTCATGCTGTTCTGTGGGGTCTCTCATGAATGTTTTTATTTTCAATCAGTATTTCATGTTTGGTGTGCATTTCTTGTTTTTTGGGTTTTGGGTGTTGCATACCTTTTTTCTTGAGTAAAAACCTTTTCGCTTCTATTTACCCAAAGTAATATTTTTCTAAAGAAGAGTTTGTTTAGATGGGGAAAGCATGGTTGGGAGCACAAATCCTTAACATTGTCTTTATCTAGAGAAAGTCCAGAAACAAGAGGACTCAATTATGCATCTGTATTATATCGTGAGAATATTTCCACCCACATGCAATTCCGTTGTTATTACTTAACAACGAAGGACCTAAATCTTAACCAGCGTCCAAAGGAGTTTGGAAAGACCTAAATTCTCCATGAAACTAAGCTTTCTACAATTATTTCCATCAACCAGAATCCTACTTGTCATGTTTGTTAATGGATAAATTGAACAATGTGAATTACATGCTCAAATATAGTATAACATTTACCATATCAGATCAAAGCCAGCAAGACTTTGGACCTTTTTCACCAGTTACATCGAAGAAAGGGCTTGGGATTGGCTCTATTTTCCGAAAAGCAGCATCCGTTGCATCTGTGGCAGCAAAGCATGCCTATGCAGCTGCTGCTGCTGCCTCTTCAATTACTGAAGATGAGATGTTACCCCTCAAATGCTGCTTAATGTCTATTTCATTGCCTTGGGAGCATATTGCTTATGACCTCCTTTTCAAGGTAAGATCTTTTACGCAATTATTTGCTTGCTGTCAGACCTGCAACAGAAATGGTAGATTCTTGCAGAGAACTCGAAACGTCTTGCTTTCTTCTTTGGATCTCTCAAATTTTCAACTGGATTATACAAGAAATATAGATAGCATTATAGAATGAATGGTTATGATTTTTGTATTGGTTGATTATATTATATTTGTCAAAGTGCTTATACTTCTATACACTCATTGCCATACTCAGGGAACGCCTCCTGTGAACATGTGATCTTCCCGCGGTATCCACACTAGAAAGTTACAAGCCAGACGACAGAAACATTGGAGGAATGTGTTAATATACAAATCTTGCCTATATTTCAAGGGCTTAGTTATGGACGAAGTTGTACATGATCTCTCTGTCTCTATGGCCATTTTTGCTTTTAGGATGATTATTATGGCTGTGCGGGAAATATTGTAAATTAATGGCAATAAATTAACCAAAATTAACAAAGATGACTCGCTTGTTACCTTCTCTCACAGCCTTACTAAATTTTACTCGTGCTTCTAGTTCTCTGTGAAACCTTTTTAGGTAGACATCAGCGATTTTCCATGTTAAATATCAGGGCTTTGGAGGAGTTAATACTACTGGATGGGTTATTTATTGGCATTAGAAAACGTTTAGGCCCCGTTTGGTTGGTGAGAAAGTAAAGTGAATTTGGAATATGATTCTTAGGAAAATAAATCTATGGAAAGTAAAGATATTCACATGTTTGGATACTTATAAAAATTCTAATAGAAAAGTTGGGTGGATTCTTATTATAGTGTTTGGTATGTAACAGTATTTTATACAATGTAATTTAATTTTAACTTATGT
>JANIHY010000002.1:5849370-5860181 GCA_027479065.1 Erythroxylum brevipes
TTTAACTGCAATAAGAAATTAGTAGTTAAAACTATTATGCTACAAAAACATAATTGTCACTAAAAAGTATTAACTACCAAAACAAAATCGTCACAAAATGTTGTTCCTTACGTTTATAAAAACGTCTCTAAAAATGTTTACTTACAACAAACAATTAATAGCTAAAACTATTCTACTAAAAAATTCGTCAGTAAAAATAATTATATACGACTACTGTTTAATAAGTAAAGACCTTTACCTACGAAACCTATACACCGCAAAATAATATGTACAACGTTCTTCGTTCTCACTAGCTATATATTTTACTGATGAAATTATTATGTATCCAAAACTTTTTTGCAACAATTTCCAAAAAACATCGAGGATATTGTTTTGCTACCGAGACTCAACGATCATTAAGGCGACGATTATTTTTCCTCACAAATTACTATTTGTGACGATTTTTTAATATTTAACGATATTTGGTTTCGTCGCCAATAAACTTTTCTGTTGTAGTGAGTATTGTCAAATTTAGATTAGTGAATAAACTAAAAACTTACTCAAATTTTGATTATACTTCCGAAATTTTAAATTCATTTGTTAAGTTAAATTTAACCTTTATTTTACTCCGCTATGTCCAAACTCAACTTGAATAATTTTCGATCAACTAATTAAAATTGTAGAAATAAGATAATTGGCGTTGTTATATATATGAAAAATAATTTGGGTTAGGCTAGAATCAATCTTTGAGTCGACTATTCTTGTATTTAAAGTTCAAACAAATTTGATATTTTTTTAAAATTTAATACAAGTTAAATTTGATTATAATTTGGTTAATTTGAAATACAGTCCAATCAAATTCACTCAATAACAAATTTGACTGTCATCCCTATTCGTAATCCTTTTCAAATCATCAGTGTATCAAGAAAGCAGATCGATTTCATTATCTAAACACGCTTCCTAAAAGAATAAAAAGAGACCCCTCGATCACACCCACAAGTGCTTAATTGGTCAACTATACAATACAATACAACTTGGGGCAGTCTTAATGTTTGGTTCTCATGCATTTGCTGCCAGACATCGTTGTTACTTTACCCATATTGCGGCTGACGTGATCCTGTCTTTGCAGCCTCTTCCTTTTTGCCTTCACATGCAAGGTATCGTAATGCCAAGTGAGAGATAAAAAGAGCGTCAACCTGAACACAATCTTGATCACTTAACAAAGTAAAATTTAAAAAGTCCGAATCTAATTATATATATATATATATGTGTGTGTGTGTGTGTGTTACTTTGCAGCCACTCTAGAAAGAGGAAACAATGAAAACAAGAGCTACATTATATATTTTGTTCTGTTCACTTTACTTACGTAGGTTGTAAATAGGCCCACGTAAGAAGAAAAATTAGACCACATATAAGTTTAAGTAAGGCTCCATTCTAAAATTAATTTGGTTTTAGGATGGAACCTTACTCAATTAGTTTTAGGATAAAACCTTACTTAGATTTGTATGTGATCTAACACTAACTTTCCTCTTCATGTGGATTCGTAGATCTATTGTAAATTTTAACATGGTATCAGAGTCAGTTGCTCTTGTGTTAGTCATTAACCTCTCAAAATGATAAATTATGTCACGTGTTAGACCTACACGTGAGAGAAGTGTATTAAAATATAAAGTGGAAGGTTACCCTATGATTTTGCTTTATGTGCATGAAAATAGAAGCATACCCTTCACTTCTCAGTGCACCTAGGCTTTGTGCATGTATGTAGCCAAGCAAACCGTAGACATCAGGTTACTAGCTCAACAGTCTATTGTTCAGAACTTCTGCTTTGGAACAGCAAGGAGACAAAAGGTAAAGGAGACTCCATTAGAGAGGTGGGGTTCGGACTTTAGGAGGATTAATTTGATAAGAGTCCCCAAGAGCCAAGAGTGCGTGAAAAGTAGGGCACTTTCTATCATTAATTAGTCGTGTGACACATTCAGGGTCCACATTGTATCCCATCAACTTCACGAGAATTTCCACTGCAAGACCCCACACAGAATTATACTTGTTACCAAGTATCATATTTCCTGGAAACAACCTCGTTATTATACGAGTAATATTACAGGCTGCTGGACCTTTTCAAATCTCGAGCATCAATGTAGCTTTTATTGAGTTGTCTTCATTAGTTGGATACACCACATTCTGATGTCCTATGCGTTTGATAAACATGGGAGCATGGTCGATCATAAACCAACCAGATCTTCTGTTCAGTTTTATGGTGTCTTATTGTATCCAGTAAATCTCAGCTATTTATTTATGCGGGTTTCACATTTATTTATGTGGAGTCTACATGGGACCTACATAAATAAGTGGCTGAAATTCACTGGACATAATAAAACACTATAAAATTAGACAAAAGATCTGAACTCGGTCAATCAATGAGTTGCTTCAAAATGTTACGGAACACTTGAAATGTATATACAAATGCCCCACACACTGACTTTACCTCTTTTATCAGGTGCCCTCATTTCGCTTTAAATTCAACAAACAGAATCCTACTTGCATAGTCAAAACCTAACTGCATCAACCACAACAGAAGTGACCAGGGTAAGTAAGATTAGATCAACCTAACTTGCCAAGAATCAGACTATAATTACTCACCGAGGAAAAGCAGAAGATTAGAGACATATGGAAGCTACATATACATTCGTACTGACCTAAAAATTAACTGTTTCGTTGAATTAAATGAAAGGAAAGGACTAACACAAACTGATATATGACATGCAACCGAATTGATTCAACCACTTAGGCTAATATAGCTAAAACTTAGAAATCTATCATATCAATTTTTAATTACAGATTGACATCAAAATCTTGATGATATCTGAACCTCACTTTGGCATTAGCAAGGTATACGATATTGGGACCCCTACACAACTTTACTTGGGGAGGATGATGGTAGTGGGGATGTTTCTTCTTTTAATTTTCTTCTTCTCTTTTTAGGGAGTGGTAATGGAGCGTGGACAGGATAAAAGAACATGATTGCATTCCAAGGAATGTAATGCAATTCTCTTAATAAAAACTCCAACACTGAACACAAATTGGATTGATTAATGATGTCATAAGCATGTTTTTAGTTACTTCCATCTCCAAAGCAACTGCATCGTGGTCAGAATCTGATGGAAGAGGCAAAATGAAAGGAATTAAGAACTTGCAACGTATTTTCTCTGAAATAGTCATCATCAGATGGGACCAACATCAAAATATAGCAATTAAGATGTTGGAGATACAAGGTTGTGAACGAGTGCTGTGATTTATAAATCCAGAAACAGACTTAAGGCACAAAGAACAAAGAGAATAGAAGCAAACCAAATCAGAATGCCACCATTGACCTAAACTTTTGCGAAAAGGTAACCTGAAACTCTGAAATTAAATACCAGTACCACCACCAGACTTGGAAAAAAAGACATATCCTAGAGATCTTTGTCTTACACCTCTATCCCTCTCTATTCATTCAAGCCTCAAGTACCAAAACTTCCCCTTGTCCTATTCAGTACCAAACGGACGTATGCTTTTTCTGTCAAGTTTACTATAATATCACCATCTTTCATCGGAAGTAGTTTGATTTGCAGTACCTTTCAAGCACTTGAAACTCAAATTATCCAATGGCTTCTACTACGTCAAAACCAGTGAAACTTCAACAACTTCTTCAACAGCAGCAAGAGCCTTTCATGCTAGAGGTTTACCTTGTAGAAAGAGGGCATTTAAGAAAGGCGGGGTTAAGTTCAGAAAGTGGCTGCTTCTTTCACAGTAATGGAAGAAAGATCACAAAGAGGTCAGCTAGTTCCAGTCTAAAGCAAAGCAGAAAGAGTATCAGCAATTGTCCAAGAATAATAAAAGCGACATATAACTGGGTCATTTCCATTAATGAGAAGCTGAGAACCAGAATTCCAGATCAAAGGGATGAAAAGTCTAACGTCCCAAAAGGGGTTGGACGCAACCAAGAAGGTGCAGGTTTTGACAAGTTTTCCTCTGCCAGTAGCACGACTGTGTTCAATTCATGCTCTGACGAAACCACGACTTCATTGCGAAGAGCTCACGAATTTAGAGTAAAGACTACAGAATCTTTTCAACTCTGTACTCCAACAGAAAGAGAGGTAGGAAAACTGAATATTCTTAACATTTTTCTTGGTTTGAAGCGAAATATCGATACTAGATGTAGTTCTTGAAATGTCCAAGGAATTGCAGACATGGTTGAGTTATCCTCGGAGCAAACAGGCTATTTCACATAGAAGGTTCAAGTGGAGAGAAATAGAAGAGACTAAACCTCTGAGCCCAGTTTCAGTTCTTGAAGGGATACCAGGTCATGGAGGATCACCACTTCATAAAGGTTAGTATCCATTACTTTTCATCAAACTCTCTTTGGCTGAACTGGTTTATTCTATAGAAGATCAAAGCTACAATATCATGAAAGATGAGACTTTTCATAAACACACTCACTCTAATGATTCCCAAAAACACTTGGTAAATTAACAGCTTTTCAGCAAACAAAGCAACTCCTGTTTGATTGTCTACGGGAGATGATCAAAAACCAGGTAAGGAAGCAGAAGCCACAGGAACATTTCAAAGAATGCTTGGGGCCAGAAGAGCTGCGGAGGATCATTGATGAAAAGACGAAGTCCTGTTGGAAAGTATTTGGGGACAGCTTGAACTTGAAAAAGCTGTTGGACTTGGATTTAATGCATTCAACACAGGAATGGAGCAGATACGAACTCCAGCAGAAAGACATTGCAATGGAGATTGGAGACAGCATTTTTGAAGAGATCAAGAATGCAACTATTGTGGAAATTATACATTTATCATCATCAATCGATAGAAATTAAAGCCATTTCAAAACTGATCACCGTACGTTTTCAATTTCGTTCTGTGAGCTAAACGTGTAAACTCCACCTAATATGTATACCCATGTCTTTTGTTAAATAGTTGACCCCAAAGGCATAATAGTATACTTTTCATTTTGGTCCAAACAAAGAAGACAGAACTCTTCTTCATTTCTGTTTTTTCAGCCAGAACAGTATTACATGTTCCTCTCATCCTCCATGCCCTTGAGATGTTCTAAAGTCTTGATCTGGCTATGGTTTAAAAGCACTTAAAGTAACGCATCAAACTGACTAACCTGTTTTTCCATCTTGTGCAATAAGCATGACTTATCCACTTAAAGATGTCTCAAATACCATTGTAATACTCAGGATAATCTATCTTTCCTCACATCCTATTGCTTAAGATCAACTAATCCCAACTCCATCAACCATTTCGAATTATTTTAAAGAAAAACAATACTGAGATTTACTTTGCATGTCTTGACGCCAAGTAGGAAACGCCAGTTCTAAATATCTGTTCAATGACCGGCTTTTTAGATAAACAGAATCCAAAACTCCAAGGCAAGATTTATACTGCCTTTTATGCATAAGAAGATTATACAATTAGTTAAGACTACATTAGGAAAATAAAGTTCCCAGAACAAACGATAAACTAGCTCAGAAATTCTCATATCAGGTCCAAGCAATTAAATTAGTATTCTCCAAATATGGAAGGGAACTACTGGATTTCTCCATCCTCACCAAGCTCCCCATCTTCAAGCTCCTCATATCCACCACTTTTACGGGACTCGCGGTGATCTCTTTTGTGCCTTCTGTGCCGGCTTTCACTATCTGATTCAGGTGTATATGCATGCTGCAAAAGAATTTCATGTGAGGAAAAAGTCGAATATTCCACAACATAACATGAAATACAACAGAAGAGTCTCGTACCTTTCTAGATTTCTTACGTTCACTTCCATGCCTGCGTGACTTTTTAGACTCCTCTTTTTCATCCCTATCAGAACTTACATCATTGGTTGCACTCTGATGCCGTTTCCGGTGCTTCCTATCTTTGTCTTTCTCCCTTTTCTTATCTTCTCTATGGCCATAACTATCAGTTCCGTCCACATTGTCACTATCTGTTTCATCCTTAGTTCTGTCCTTTCCCTTTTCCCTTTCACGTTCTTTCTCCTTCTCCTTTCTCTCTTTCTCTTTCCGCTTCTCTTTTTCCTCTCTCTCCTTCTCCTTTTTGGCCTGCAAACAAGAAAAGTTTATAAGAATAGAGCTCAAGAAACACTGCAATACGTGAAAAGTATTTGCAAATTAAACAGCACAAATAACAAATTTATAGAAGAGCAATTCCAAACACGTGTCAAGAATGAGCTTGACAGGTACAAACACCATATGAAGGCTGCATTTTTTATTTCCAATCATATTGTGTTCAACTATGAGAACATTACCTGATGCCATTCAAAAACTTTTGGCCATATGAGTCAAACTAATAACAAGAGTACTTCTACTAAAATATCTTTCATAACACAAAAATACTGATTTATCAATATGAGGGATACTCAAATCAAGTCATTTTACCCTGGTCATTGAATACCCAATCATAATTGTGAAGGAAATACATGTACCTTTTCCTCCTCACGCTTTCTTTCTTTCTCTTTGGCCTTTTCCTGCAAATGTGCAATGTACTCCTCAAAAATCTCTCTCCTCAAACTATCTTCCTCAATTGCCTTGCAAGAGAAAAGCAAGATGAAAAACCCATTAAACAAATCTAACATGAAAAAGGATCTTACTAGTGCTACCAACAACTGTACTACCTATACTCTTGGCTCTCTTCAACTAGTGATTTGCAATCCTCCCAATCAGAATTTGCAATTATGTCCTAGAAAAGAACATCTGATTGTAATACAAATAGGATAAAAATATAAACATTTATTTTTCAACAAAATAAGTAGAAACATTTGAAAAATAATCCAATTTGAAAAATAATCCAAAGACAGAATTGCATTCAACATGACGCTCCCAAAATATATTTTCCGTACTTTGCATGTTTGCAACACTTTTGTGAATTCATCAGCAAGGCACTGACGCTTTTTAGCTTCCTTCTCCTCCTTCTCCTTGGCTCTCTCAACCAGCTCCCCATACAAAAGCTTCAAAATACCAGACACAATTAGATCAGTATGTTGATAATAAACCAAATACTGCTAATGAACTACACATAAAAGTAAGCAGAAAGCTGAAGCAGTATGAAGTTTGCATGCAAATAACCAAGAAGCTTGCTTGTACAATTGTCTCTCTGATAATTGCCATTTCATGTTCACATTCTTTGACTTCTTCAAGTGGAAATACACAAAGGTAGGTATCAAACATGTCCACACAGCAATGGGTGAAGGCAACATTGTTTACATAAAAAATAAAGGCAAAAATATAACAAAAAATGTTTTAGAAGTTTAACGAACTACTGATTCTTGATGAGAAACTTTGTAGTTTAATAAACACTGCATATCTAAGACAGTAATATGGTTATCATATATAGTCGTTAACTTCATATGTGAATTGAGTTCCCAATAACATCAAGATCTCAGGCCTCAAGGGTGAAAATTGTGACCTTGAGAGCATTAAATGCCATATACCTTTTCCAATAGTACCAGCCACTTAATATAGGCTACCCAAATATAATACAATACTACTCCATAACCTCATCTAGAATCAAAAGAATCAATAATTTCAATTTGAAAACTGTCATCCAATGCATGATGCAAGCCCCTAACTCCACAATATATGACGAGCTCACAATTCAAGTTATTTCTTATTCTTGTTAACATTCCTTGGTAACAAATTTGAGTGGTCATTATTTGATTTGACTAAACAGTTACCTTCAGATTGATATCTGATATAGCAGGAGAACCGATATCTTCAGAAGTAGCAGACCTGAAGTCTTCAAACGTCCAAGTTGACAATATAGTGGTCTGCAGCCATAAATGTTAGACACGCATTAAGGGCAGTAAACATAGAAGGGAAGGTATGATAAACCCTTACCTTTCCTGACTTCATTGCATCCTTTATCCGAGTTTTGTCATCGTGATACTATTAACTTACAAAACAAGTTAGACCTGTTGGGGGGTTAAGACAACATTCAACATAGTTGGACAGAAAACATGTTAAAGAAAAGCTTAAGAGTTACAAGTAGCATTGAGTCACACAATTACTCGGAGCTAAAATCTCAAGTCCCCATCTAGTGCCAAGACAGGAGAGAAAAATCAACAAACACCTCATACAAGTTTTCCCAGCCTATCCTCTCTCTTTACATTTTCTTAAATCCATAAAATATCAAAATGACATTTTACATGAGCCGTTAAAGTTTCTCTACTGGTTATCTTGCTGGTCCAAGCAATTAAGTAGTGTCCTTAACATCACATCCATGCAAAATTGAGATAGTGGAATCCATAATTGTTGTTCAGTTTCCAATTAAATACAGCACACAAGATGCACCAAATTTTCACCACTAACACTACCCAGATAATTGGTACAAAAACAGTAACCACAATCATGGGAAACTAGTGACAACTGTATAAAGTTTAGAAAATCTTTAAGCCTTTTGCCTCTTCACTGATCCACAACTTGCAAGCAGAATTTGCTGTGATAGGTCCAAAAACACTAACATAAATTACGAATCAACTGTGAGACAGGTACCTGCCAAAAACACTAACATAAATTACGAATCAACTGTGAGACAGGTACCTGCTTCTCTAATTCTTCAACAGCACCCTCGCACAAACCTTTTAGTGTTGAACCAGAGGTGTTTGTAGCAACAACATGGTATTCGTCCGAGTGCCTTATCTAATCAAACAAAAACCAAATATAAGTTTCAAACAGGCCATTGCTCCTCATATTTATTTACCAAGCAACGGTTATTTATATTTAACAATAATGAAGAAATGACCTTCAAACAATACTCCCGCTAGCGAGTTTGAGCTGTCAGTGCACCAGCAGCTGTGTGTTCTTCCATCAATTTGCGAAATGCATCACGGATTTTCCGCTAAGTTCTTCTCATTTTTTCCTATTATCTGGCAATAAAAATCATTAGAACAAAATTAGAATGAAATACAAGAGTTTCACCGTTAGTTCCTGTTCAAACAAAAAAAGTGCTATAAAACTTACAAGAGGTTTACTATACCTGGTAAACACGTAAGCGGTCAAGTGTTTCGAGCCACAAGCACCTTTCATCATCCTCCAAGCGATCTTGAACTTTGCGCCACTGGCTATTCACTTGTGATTGAATAGCAGACCATGAGACACTTCAGAAATCAAAATCAAAACCATGAATATCTCATTAATACATTAATTAAGTCGCACGACTCAAGAAATTTTCTATATTCTGCCAGATGTTGCTTGTGCTCCTCTGCAGCCTTTTCCTTTTGCAGCCTTTTCCTTTTCCTGTATTGTGTAGGCATAATTAATAGCATGATAAGATAGATCATCACATCATCTTACCTATAAAATCAAAAGTAATCATTCTATACCAATCAAAAGTAATCATGTTGATAGTTCGAGATCCCTGTTCCCACTCCTAAATCGATAGAAGAAACCAATTTATATAAATGTAGAATGAAAAATAAAAACAAAACCAAAAACAAAACAACAGTTCACAAAGCCAAAATCATGTGATAAAAAACATAACCTGTTCAAGAGCTACTTGATACCAGAAAAGCAGAACAGATCTTGCGTAAATTACACAATTCCTAAAGCAAGATTTTCACATTCATCAGCCAACATTCTTACTTAATAAAAACAGAAAGATGAAAACAGTAGACAAAAAAAGGGCAGGATATTCATCGAACGAAGCAAAAACTCAGATCCTAAAACACCCAAAACAAAAAAAGTAAGAGGTCCACCAATAACTCACAATTGACCTCCAAAGAAATAAATGTAGAGTGAGCAAAATATCGGAAAATGAGAACAATTAACCATCAGAACATTTATGCTTCGAGAGAGAAGCCCATATTTTCTCCAGTAGACTAAAACCATCAAAAGGAAAAAAATAGATAGAAAGATTCAGTCTTTAACAGTAATCAACATGCCTTTTTCATCGTCAACAAAAACAGACGCAAGTCGACATTGTTAATGGGACATACAAACTTAGGAAAATTAGACTGATATTCAATAACGTTATGAATAGGAGGAGAGAGAAAGAGAAAGATTTAGTCTTTAACGATAATCAATATGCCTTTTTCATTGTCGACCAGAACAAATGCAAGTTGGACCAACGCATACCTTAGGAGGCTCCAGCAGTTAAGTCCTCAGCTTATCATTAAACTGAGAGTCATCATAGACGAAGCCGGAGGAGGAGGAGGAGAGACAAAGAGATATGTGAATGCTTGTCGAAGAGTAAAGAGCTCTATCAGTGGGCAGAGATAGAACATTCGAGAGTTTGGGTTAAGAGTAATAATAATAATAATAAAGAATAGCAAAGGTTGTGTGACCGTTAGATTAAATGGACGAATGGGATGGATTGCGTGGTCGTCCATCCCATTCGCCCTTAATATATATACTTAATAAGATATCCATCCAACCCATTACGCAATGCTTCGGTAATACAAATTAGTAGCTAATTAACAAGCAATCCGATAGCACTAAGGTTGAGCCTCAGCACAAGTCATTTACTTATCAAGCCACTTCAATGGCACAAATGTTCCTCCCATGTTTATCCACAAATCTCCCAGCTTCTAAAGAGCTCCGACCCTCCCGCATGTTGCATCTAGTAATGCACAAACTTGCATGAAGATCTCTACATGGCAAGCCGGTGGTTGTCAGGTTTTGCAAAGTTCTTATTAGGAGAGTCACACCCAAAAGCTAGCTTATGAGGGTAGAGAGCTTAAAGTTCTTATAAATTTTATATCAATTTTGTATTTAATCGATATGGGATTCAAGTCTCATACCTTGCAATTAGATCAAACCGTAACATTCGTCCCCCCATAAGGACCA
>JANIHY010000002.1:5870265-5883767 GCA_027479065.1 Erythroxylum brevipes
TTTGTTTTTCTTCTGATTTGTTCTCTTTTTGTTATACATCAAAATTATATTTTCGTAAAGTCATCTTGACTTAACACGTAAAGTTCGGACAGAGGCCGCTCCAAGTAGTGAGGAATGTTAAATTCTTAGTGGTGAAGTTTGTAGGAGCCTATAATGCAATAATAGGAAGAGCCACACAAAACGTCCTCAGAGCTGTTGTTTCAACCTACTATCAGGCGATGAAATTTCCAACACCCCACAGCATCGGCATTGTCAGGGGTTAACAAAAAATCGCTCGGGAATGCTACTTGGCAGAAACAAGAAACAGTAGTACTGACAAGCTCTCTTGATGTAAGAGCAGATGAAGAAACCGAGAGAATGAACCATGTAGAAGAAACTCAGCGGGTCATACTGGATGAAGAAGACCGATCTAAATTCACAAATTTGGGCGCCGGACTCGAACAAGGGTTGGTCGCAGCAATTACAAGTTGCTTGGTAGAGAACCAATCGATCTTTGCTTGGGTGCCGAGCGACATGCTTGGAATCTCCCAATCGGTAACATCCCATTCCCTGGGTATTCAAAACACCTATAGACCGGTCAGACAGAAGAAGAGATGCCATAGCAAGAAGCGGTAGGGGTGAACGAGAAAGAAATAGAGAAGCTGCTTGACGCCGGGTTCATTCAAAAATTCAGGTACCCCGAATGGTTAGCCAACGTGGTATTGGTGAAGAAGAAGAACGGAAAGTGGAGAATGTGCATCGACTTCACCGACCTAAACAAAGCATGCCCAAATGATAGTTTCCCTCTGCCCAAGATCGATCAGCTGGTAGACTCCACGGCAAGTTATGAGCTCCTCAACTTCTTGGATGCCTTCTTTGGTTACCATCAAATAAAAATGAGCCTTGATGACGAAGAGAAAACGGCCTTCATAACAGACCAGGGCACATATTGCTACCAGGTGATGCCATTCGGTTTGAAAAACGCAGGGGCTACTTACCAGCGGTTGGTCATGGAAGTTTTTAAAAGACAGATCGGCAAAACGGTCGAGGTGTATGTGGACGACATGGTGGTAAAAAGCAAGACAACTGCAGAAAATATGGAGGATCTTAGAGAAGTCTTCCTGATCCTCAACAGGTTTCAAATGAAATTGAATCCCGAAAAGTGCATTTCTGGTGTAGCATCTGGAAAGTTCTTGGGATTTATGATTACTCAGCGAGGAATTGAAGCTAATCCAGAACAGATCGAAGCTATTGTCCAAATGCCCTCACCACGATGGTTGAAGGATGTACAGAAACTGACCGGGCGGATAGTTTCTCTAAGCAGATTCGTCTCTAGGATGGGGGACAAGTGCCTCCCTTTCTTCAAAATTTTGAGGAAGGCACACGTGACTGATTTCTAATGGCCGGACAAGTGCGAAAAAGCATTTCAGCACTTGAAGCAATACCTGACCAGTCCACCAATCTTGCAGAGCCCAGTTCAGGGTTCGAATTTGATTCTTTACCTAGCAGTCACAGAGGGGGTGATCAGTGCGGTTCTAGTTCGATCGGATGGTAGTGAACAATTCCCGATCTACTATGTCAGTAAAGTGCTGAACGGGCCGAAACGTGGTATTCACCCATTGAGAAGTTGGCTCTTTCTTTGATAACTGCGGCACGAAAACTAAGGCCCTACTTCCAGAGTCATACCATCAAGGTATGAACCAACCAACCCCTCAGGCAGTGCCTCTAAAAGCCCGAGACCTCTGGGTGATTAATAAAATGGGCAGTAGAGCTGGGGGAGTTCGATATACATTATAAGCCGTGGACGACGATCAAAGCCCAAGTGTTGGCCGACTTTGTTGGAAAAATGAGTCAACTAAACTCACAGGTTGAGCAACGCCCAACCTGGAGCCTTTTTGTTGACGGGTCGTCCAACGCTAAAGAATGCGGGGCAGAGTAGTATTGATCAGCCCGCACAGGAAAGAAAAGGTGGAGTACGCCCTCCGGTTAGAGTTTAGAGCATCTAATAACGAGGCAGAGTACGAAGCTCTAATAGCCGGCCTCCAATTGGCAAGAGAGATGGGGGCAAAGCATCTGAAGGTGTACAGTGATAGCCAAATGGTTGTCGATCAAGTCACTGGACAGTATGAGGCCAAGGGGAACAACATGATAAAGTATCTAGAGTTGGTAAAACAGGAGCTGAGTAATTTCGAGCAATACTCGATCAGCAGGATAGAACGGACACAAAATACTCAGGCAGACGCACTCTCCAAGATGGCTTCTGATCAAAATGCCAGGAACAACATCTTGGTCGAGCGGCTCGACCGACCTAGCATCTAGAAGGCCATTGAAGTCCTTCAAGCAGATGACGAACGGTCAAGCTGGATGGAGTCGATCAGGCAATACCTTCTTAAGGGAACAAAGCCGGTAGAAGCTTTGGAGGCCAGGAAACTAAGAGTGAAGGAGGTCGAATATGTGATTGTCAACGACATCCTGTACAAGCGCTCTTATAATTGGCCGCTACTACGTTGCTTGAATGAAGAGGAGGCAGAACGAGTAATGGCTGAAGTTCATGAAGGAATGTGCGAAAATCATTTGGGAGGCAGGATATTGGCTCACAGATTGATTAGATATGGGTATTATTGGCCAACGATGAAGAAGGATTGTCAAGAGAAAGTTAACCGGTGCGAGGCCTGCTAGAAGAATAGCAATCTGTCTCACCAGCCGATCGAGCAGCTGAAAATTGTGAGTCATCCCATTCCCTTTGATAATGAAAAGTTCAAGAATTTCTATGACCGACTGAGGATAAGGCTCTAGTTGACTTCAGTTGCACATCCTCAGAGTAATGGTTTAGCAGAGAATACCAACAAGAAGATAATGAGTGCTCTCAATAAGCGCTTAGATGGACGCAAGACTTGAGTGGACGAAGTAAATGAAATGTTATGGGCGTACAAAACAACACCAAATGGAGTCACTGGTGAGACACCGTTCAGAATGACCTTCGGGACAGAGGCCCTAGTCCCAGTAGAAGTAGTACTGCATAGCCAACGAGTTGCGAGTTACGAAGAAGAAACGAATAATGAAGTCTGCAAGGCAGAACTAGTACTTCTGAGTGAAGATAGAGATAGGGCAGCCGCTCGTTTAGAAGTCGTCAGACAAAAAGCAACGAAGTTCTACAATAAAAGGGTAAAGCCGAGCGACATAAAGGTCGGTGGGTATGTCTTGCGAAAGGCCGAGGCAGCTGGTAAGCATCCTGGGAAGCTCGGTCAGACATGGGAAGGACCCTATAAAGTGGTCAAAAAAGCCGGACACGACTCTTATATCCTGCGTGATACGAACAGAAAGATTTTATCGAGGCCCTGGAACTCTCAAAACCTAAAGGCGCTCTACCAATAGATAAGCTTTATTTTAGTTCTTGTTTCTTTGTTTATTATTTGTTTATTGTACACGCAACTTATGGGTAACTTTTTCCTGACCTTGTCAGTCAGGTTTTTAATGACCCACGCCCTTGTCATCGTCAATTAAGGGGTTTCAAAGTTCTTGGTAAGAAAATTTTCACTAAATTGGCAAGAAGAGAAAATTCCACTAATTGATTGTCGTCCACATTATTCGGCCTCTACATCGCTCGGCTAGGTTGCCAAGACAGGATCTTGGATCGCTCGGCCTCTACCTCGCTCGGCCAGGTTGCCAAGACAGGATCTTGGAACTAGGCGATGTCAAGACAGGATCTTGGATCGCTCGACCTCTACCTCGCTCGGCCAGGTTGCCAAGACAGGATCTTGGAACCAGGCGATGCCAAGACAGGATCTTGGATCGCTCGACCTCTACCTCGCTCGGCCAGGTTGCCAAGACAGGATCTTGGAATCAGGCGATGCCAAGACAGGATCTTGGATCACTCGGCCTCTACCTCACTCGACCAGGTTGCTAAGACACGATCTTGAAATCGGGCGATGCCAAGACAGGATCTTGGATCGCTCGACCTCTACCTTATTTGGCTAAATTCACCCGATCGACACTCATCGAATATACTCTTTCAATACCTGCTATTCGAAAGGATCGTACAGTCTTTAATACGACATATAAAGGAGGTAATGAAATATAAAAGAGTTTTTATTTATTTGGATTAATACTCTTGTCACAAGCCCGACCAGATGAGCCTTGCAAGGGGAAAAATCATTTTGATCCTCCGGGGGGAGAGGAAGGGCCAGCGGCCAGATCGGCAGGAGGAGAGGAAGGGCCAACGGTCGGATCGGCAGGAGGAGAAGAAGGGCCAGCGGCCAGATCGGCAGGAGAAGAGGAAGTGCCGGCAGCTGGATCGACAGGAGAAGGCAATGGAGAGACATCTTCTTCATCATCTGAGCTCAGGTCCAACATCTCATCAGGCAGGACCTCTCTTTCCCTCTCAGCTATCTCTCTTATATCCTCGAGTGAAAGGCCGAGCTTGGAGGGAAGTATCGGCTCGACATAATCCTTGAAGGAAGGACCATCTGACCCGTTCGGGGTGCAAACACTGTGGCAGCTCTTCAGGATGGAAAGAGCCAAGTCGCAAGCAAACTCTAGACACTCCTCGTTTAGATACCACTTTTTTCATCGTTTGATCGCCTCAATCCTTTTCTCCTTGACAGAGCCTTGCAGCTCCAGCATCCTCTTCTCGACCTTCACCATTCCCTTCTCGACCTTCACCCTCTCTGTCACCGCCTCATGACAATCGCCGAAGGCTTTCAAACGGAGCTCCTCCTCCAATCTCGCTCTTCCAGTGGCATGGAGCACCTTTTTCCGCAGGCTCTCGACACGGAGCTGCAGTACTCGGCATTCACTCTCCAGCTCGCCCCTAGAAGCAATCACTCTATTCTTCTCCTCCTCCCCTGAGGTGAGTTGCACTCTCAAAACGTTCTTCTCTTCCTCCCAAATGCTCTTCTCCTCCTCCGGTGAAGAAAGCTGAGCTTGTAAGACGTCCTTCCCCTCCGACATCTCTGAAAGTTCAGCTCTCAGAGCATTAACTTGCTCAAGAAGGTCTTGAACATCCTGATCCATTATTTGCCTCATGTCATAAAGCTGATCGAGACATTGATACATTGCAAAGGCGAACGTCATATCCCTGGTACAGCCGCGGATGAGACTAGCCATTAGCTCCTTATCGTTCAGCGTGTCCAAAAATCAATCGTCAGCAGGAGGAACAACCTTCTAGGCAATTTGCAGAGCCACATCGACGTCCCTAATCGATGCAGCCTTATCGAGATCGATCGTTGACACCCATCTTCCACCGCCACCGCTGGAGGCTCACTCTTTCCCCTTGCCCTTATCCAATTGGGGCGCTTGTTTTTCCCTTTCTCCCCTGTCCAGCTGACAGGATGATTGATCAGCAGACCGAGCGGTCCTTTTTTTTTTAACGAAGGCTCCATCTCTTCCTCCTCCGAATCCACTCGATCCGCGCTCAATGGCTGGACCGACAACGACACTGAAGCGCTAGGTTGATCCTTAGTAAACGGAAGGGCTAGAATTGCAAAAGGTTGGTCCATCATCGCCGACTGAGCGATATCTTCGCCAGCCCCTACCTCCTTCCTTTGCTTCTCCACCTTCGAAGAAGCTTTAGGCCCTTTGGCTTGCCTTTTGGATTGGAGAAGCCTGGAAGACGTAGCAAAATTCTTGATCTTCACCATGGCTGTACAATTACAGAAGCGAGTTAGAAATCGAAATTAATACTTGTGAATATAGTAGATAAATAAACTACGAGGAGTTAACCAGGAGAAGCAGTCTCCTCTTCCAACCCTCTAATTCGAGGAGGGGGATCAATTAAAAAGGCATCGACTGATGCTCCTCCACGATACCCCAGAATGAGGAGATCGAAAGAATACCGACCGAGTGCCTTGATTTTATTGATCACCTCTCATTCCTCCCTCGAAAGGTGTAGGTCGACAATATCATTCCATTGCTCGGCCAGGGGATACCTCCATGGTTGGGATTCAAAAGTGGACCCTGGGGGTCTCACGAAGAAGTACTTCGTTTTCCACGCTTTTATTGATCCTGCTGTCCCAGCAGGACGATACCTTGCATCCCTATATTGGAGATGAGGAATCCCGGCCTCGACGGTCGAGCTCTGGTTTATTCTTAAAAAGTGTCGTAGGATACCGACTGATGGAGGATACCCAAAATGATGGCATAGCAAAGTCAGCCCGTTGATGAACCTCCAACCATTTGGGGGAATCTGGCTCGACCTTAATTGGTAGGCGCGCCGTATTTCATCGATGATCAGGGCGTACGGAAGCTTTATACCACCGAATGAGAAAAAGCTCTCTGCCACAGCAAAGTAGTCACCCTCACTGCTATAAATCCTTTCGCTTTGGCTAGCCAACCTAGGCCCCCATGACGAAGGGATATTATGCTTAATGATCGACCGATTCAGCTCCCTCTCAGTCATCGTTGAACTCGGTGGCTTTTCAATAATTTTCCCATCCTTTCAAACACTTATTCCGATTCCCTCATTCCCCCTTAACTCCAAAGCCTCATTTCCGCCGGCTTCTGGCGCCTCTATCGCTTCCGCCGCTATCTCCAGCGACCCAGCAACCTGTAAAGCTCTTTCGACGGCGAACTTTTGATGGAGCTCCATCAGAACCGTACTTATTTTCCCACTAGGACCTGGGGATGCCAGTGGAGAAGGCTGGCGAGGAGACGACGGAGAAGGAGAGGGGAAGCTAGATTCATTCCTAGAGCTAGTTGATGACATAGTTATTGAAAATCACACTTACAGACGAAAAAAGGAAGAAGGACGTACTTAGTTTAGTGACCGGAGTTAGGGATTTGGACGACGGTGAAAAAGGGAATTCCAAAAGCAAAGATTGAAGAATCGAACACGCGGAAAGCGAAGAGATGTGTCAATTCCGAGCATTTATAACGGAGTACTGAGCGAGCGCACCAATCGAAGTTGGACGTGTGGCAAAATCTGAGCCGTACAAATTAGGGTTGCCAGATATCCGGAGCGGCGTTGCAGTTGAAGCGATGCACCCGATCCTAAAGCAACACGAAAGGACGTATGTGACAGTTGTACGGCGCAACAGTTGTGTGACAGCTGTATGACGGTTACACAGACGTTTCATTTCAAAATTTGAAAACCCACCGGTGGATACGAGCTGTAAGTAATGATTAAATTGAATGCTTTGATTGGGCGTCTACATTCGATAGGTCGATCCCATCTCAACGATCGATCGGTCGATCTTATGCTTACGTTCGATCAGTCGGCTCAATCTCTACCCTTGATCGGTCGGTCTTACCCTGATCTATCATGCAATAAACGATGATGTCCGATCGATCGGGCTTATCACGAGCCATCATACGGATGAGACGCACAATCCTTATGTACTCCATCGACCCTTCTCTATGATCAGAGTCGAGGAGTAGGGGGCTTATGGTTGGGTCGGTCGTACTAGGCCTAAACCCATACTCAGAACGGCGCATGGGCCAGTTGACCCATCCCTTAAGGCTTAACCTAATTCTAAAGGTATTAGCCATATAAATTCATTACATCATCACGAATGAGGTACGATTCCCTATTTTTCATTATTTACTAGCTACCAAAAAGCTCTCACAAATAGCTGACTTGAACGTCGGAGGGGCCTATCGGAAGTCAACCCCCGGTGTGCCTTCATTGTTTTGCAGGTATCTTTGACCTAGAACCAGTCAATCTCATGGATCTAAGCAGCAGCTCCCAACCCCACCAGAATCTCATGGATTCATAATTTTAATTATTTAATAGCTAATTCAAACATAAATTAAGAAAGATCTTTCTTAAACAAGGATAAGATTGTAAATTGATACTGTTGTTTGTCGGTTTGGTTTAGTTGGATCCACGAAACGTCTGATCCATTCAGTAATGCACAAGGTGCGGCTTAAAATGGGCTCGATTAGAACTACGGTCGCTTGTCAAACCCAAGACGGCGGCGTTTCCTTCTCGGAGTTCCGTAGGTTCTTGATCGCGAAAATTGGGGTTAGGGTTTTGGTAAGGAGAGGTTCTCTCTTTTGGTGTATTTAAACGCCTAACGTAGGCTGGAACTCCACAGAAGATTCGCCGCCATACACAAGGTTGAAAAGGATCATCTCTTTGCTATTCTATTGCTCTTCGATCGGTTCTGCTTCGTCCTTGTTTCTATAACATGTATGTATTTATGCATACATTTATATTGATGGGTTATGGGATGGGTGATCTAACGAAGAAATGATATTTGGGTACGTTGGTACTCTAAACAGAGGGTTGGCTGCGATGATTATAAGAAAATTCCTCGTTCTGAATGCTATCGCCATGGCAAGACAGACTCTTATACACCCATAGAATATGAGCACCATCCTCTTTGAAAATCTCATGTTTTTGTTGTTTGTTCTTGTTTTTACTCTCTTCTCTTCATTTAGCTTTTGAAATTGCTTGGCTTGAGATTACTGGCACAGTGGTCTTGATGTCAACGTGAGAACATTTTTCAGGAGTTGTTTTTGATTGACGAGGCAAGCAATTAGCCTGTAATTGCATTGCATTAGTTCAACTCCTAAATTTACTGGGTGGTGTTTAAAGCCCTAATCTTATGGAAGCAACACTTCTATGGATTTTGGGTTACGCACACCTCCATATTCTCTGTATTATTTAGTTTTTTTAACCTCTAATGGGATTTCTTCAAAAGGGATTTCTTCAAAAGTAGTCAGGCTGGTTACTTGCCCTTATATTCAACAAAAGAACTGGACTTTACTCCAGAAGGAAATCGTTATGCATAGGTAAAACCATGTCAAGTCAAAGAACGAACAAGTTTTTGTTATGTTACTTCCAGCCCTTAATTTCTAGAAGACGGGGTCGAAAATGATCTGCCTTTCTGTTCATTCTTCCATTTTGCATACAATCCACAAACAGGAGAGTTACATAATACTATATATAAACCTGGAAATACAAAATGAAACATCTTATCAAAATCTCTAAAGGAAATTGCTGAGCTTAGCAGACAACTCATTTATCACCTCTTCTTCTCCTTTCATGACACGTTTCAAAAGGTTAAAAAGTTACAGGACAGGCAGGTGAACTTGAGCCTTGTCGAGCTCATCGCACAAACTAGTACCTTCACTGTTCCTGTTATCTGCTCCAGGGCTGTGTCCTATACTACTGTTTGAAAGTGAACCAAATGTTGCTTTCTGTAAGACCCCAGTTGGCGAAGAATTTAACCTAGGACTACTGTCCCATCCCTCCAACATGAGATTGCGGGCTGATGAACTCCTGCACTCTGCTGAACCATTATTAGTAGTATGCAAAACCTCGCCGAGTGGACCGCCCATTGAAGTCTCCCATGCGATGGGAATCCAACTTGCTTGTCTTTGGTTTGGTTCGTTTAGTACAGTACCAACTCCAAGTCCCATTTGTATTGGATCCAGTTCGCAAGATGACCTTAGACCAGAGAGGTTAGTTTTCTCACTGTTCGATGAGGAAGTCGAAAACATATAGTCTGACGAAGCCATGGGAATTGAAATCGACAACTGAGTTCTATCGGATTGAATATCAAGTTCGGGCCAAGAACCAATGGAGCGATCACACTGGTTTTTGGGCCAATCATTCATGAATTGTCGAAGAGAACGTTGTGAAGCAGTTTCCTGGTCACTCAGGTTCTGGGAAGCTCCATAGTTTCTACCATTCATCAGGAAGGAGCTCTTATGTTGAGGGTTGAGGGAATCAAAGATGCCAAGTCCGAACTCTTCAGTAATGCATTTCCTGATATTAGCGAAAAAAAAACCAAGTTAATGGACAAGTAAACTTCAATCATAAAGTTCTCTGCGCAAGAATATTGAAGAGAAACAAATAAAAAATCTATCACAAACCAACATAAAATGCTACATAAGTAGTTTTGACTTCTGAATTCCTATTCCATTTTACCTTCCGACGGGATTAGCAGAACCAAGATTAGACGAACTAATAGTCTGCAACTGTTGCTGTGCAATGGTGAGGCTATTTGTTGTGCCGCCGCCGCTGCTTCGGTGACCAACCACCACTGCAGATGGGGGCGAAGCCGTAACTATCGACTTTGCACTGGAGGCGGTGGTTGTGGCGGTGGTGGTGGTAGCGTTTGAATGGCCAGTTTGAACTTCCACAGGCTTTCTTGAACGATGGCGGCCTCTGTTCATATGCCGCTCGCAGTACTTTTGGTCAGCAACAGCTTCTCTCGAGCACCGCCATTTCTTTCCATCTGTTCTACGACACCGTCCTGGCTCTGGATCGGTGTTGCTCGAGAATCCCAGTTGGAAGCTACCCCATTGCACTGCCATTCCAAGTCACACATTAAGTATGGTAAACCATTTATCATGCATAGCCAAAATATCAATCTTTATGCATCTGCCTAATCATTCCAAGTCACATAAAGATTGCCGCTTTGTATACTGCAAGTACAGTAGAATACTTAAAAAGGAAAATTGTAAGAATCACATACAAATCATCAACTCTCGGGAGAAATTTGACTTAGAACAAAATCAAGAAAATATTGTGCACAGAAAACTTCTTACAAGTACTGGGTCTGAGAAATCCTCCTGGAAAGCTGTTGAATCCTGCAGAATCAACAGCTTTCCTTATAGGAGTAAGCAGATGGGAAGGTACAGGCACATTTGAAGTTAGGTATTTGTAGATCAAGGCCTGACGTTCAAGTTCCATCCACTGCGACTGAGTAAATGGCCCTTTTGCATCTGAAAAAGCCCCGTGCATACTTCCAACGCTACTAAAGCTTCCACTGTTGTATCCTAAGAGATGATAAAAAGCAAGACAAAAAGTGAAATTGCAGAAACAAAAAAACAGATGTTTCAAGGCATATTTGTACAAACTGTAATAGCTTTTCTCCGAGAAGGAAACGGATAAATAGAAATATAAAAAGGAAGTCATTAAATACCCATAAAAAACTTCCCTACAGTGTTCAAGGAGAAAGCAACAGTGACAAATTGTTTATCTTCTATACAGGTAGGTAACCCAGTAAAGGATTTGTGCTTTTTGTTCAAATTTTGGCTTCAAAGATCCTTCTTGTTTTGTCAATGAAGATCCTACGCTTGATTAGTAACAGAAACCAATCATCTCAAAACAGGAGGAGAGGGATTTGTTGGGAGAAAATGAAACTTCTTTTTCTCCTTGTTATTGACAAGACTTTCTAAGACCACCCCTAGATTTGGACTCCCACCATTCCCCATAATCAAAATCCAAACAAACAATAACATCTTGTCTATAATCCTAGAACGTGTTGTTCACAGAGCGCCACCTAAATTTATTAGGAAGAGGAGACCCACAAAAGAACAGTGACCAAAAGCTAAAATCATGTCTGAGAATAGTCTAAAAGCGTCCTGGAAACCCCCTCTTCAGGCTGTTGTTTCCCCACAGGGAACCAATAAACCATGGCATAACTTAAAAATCATTTCAAATAATGATTGATGGACATACCATTCCCCAACAGTCGATGTGCTTAATAGTACCTGTATTTCTACCGTAAGCAGAAGTAAGGTGAAAGTAAGGAAATGCGACATGCTGAGATGTCTTCTCAGTTTCCGATTTGGAGCATGAGAAGCTTATCATTTGTTCAGGTCGCTGTCCATCAGCGAAGAGAGTAGTATTGGATTTCAGCGACATGTTTCTCTGAAGATGAAGCATTGACTCAGTTTTGGCCTGCTTAGACCTCCTCCAATCATCTTCAGTTGTGTCAGATCTGTCTTGCTTGAGAAACCCAGATCCGTGCCACTTCAGCTTCGTATCAGGATCTGACCTAGTAAGAGTTGCAACTCCGCCAGTGCTTGTGTCCGAACCCACCAACCCGTCTAAACCCACCACCCCAAAATCCATGTGGAAACCAACTATAAAACCTCCAAAGCGAAGAGATGGGGAAACATTAGTGGACTGAAGAAAAGGACTGATGCATGAAGTGGTAGTGCTGAAGAGGGAAGCAGCATTTTAAGGTGGGTACGACATGGTTTTTAAGTCTGAATATCAGATTGGTTTTTCTCCGAGGAAGTTGATGCCCTTCGTAGAGATAAAATAATTGCAGAGACAATGGGAGACACAGTGGCAGAAGAAAATAATTAGAGCTTTATAAGAGAACTCGTGAAGCGAGCCGATGGGGGGTTTTAAGGCAGAAAAGTGAACAGAAAACCGCATGCATAGGAAGTCCTCTACTTTGTATTGTATGCGTCTTGTCCAAAGTCCACACACTTTGATCAAACTCAAGAAGCAACAATCTGACAAATACATCTGCTTTCCTAATCCGAGTAAAACAGGTTGGTTAAGTGTTAAACTCTAACAAAAAGATTGTTTCAAAATGACTTCAAAATATAAGATTACGGCACATTTGAGATATAATACATATTTTCCTTTTTGAATATAGATTACAAAACTTTTACGTGATAAAATCCTAACTTTACTTTCTACTTTTTTTTTTATTTCCTTATAAGATATTTTAGAAAAATTTTAATTATGAAAAAATATTTTTAAATTATTTATATTTAGACTAATCTTCCTTCGAATAAACCCCTTATAATAAATAATACTTTGACTTTAACTTTTAAATAATTATAAAAAAAGTTTGAACTCACACTCTTACTTTGTTAGAGAATATATAAAACTAATTAAATTGATCTCATACAACAGTTTAAACTATTGTAATAAAATAATCACTTAACATGATATCTGAATATTAGCCAATTCTTTTTTTTCCCCCTTAATCTAGCATCTCCATTATTAGTTCTATGGCCACCGAAAACCCTAGTCCAACTATTCTTCAAACCAATGAACCAAACCAAACACTCATCGCTATTAATATTACTGCACAAATTCCTCTCAAATTTTACTTAAAGTTAAGGAGGTATGTTATAGAATATATAAAATTAATTAGGTTAATTTTATATAATATCTTAAACTATTTGTGATGAAATGATTATTAACCGTAGAAGTTATGTCAACTCACTAACGCCCGGATACACTTTTCACATATTAAGTCTTTGATTTGTTGTTGTTATTTGTGATAACGATCTTTACTTCGTCATCTCTGCTTTCTTAAAGTTGAAGATATGGTGTGGGTAGGGTGCGTGATGGAAGATGCATAGCCACGTGACGAACGTACGCCGCTCAAAATATCTATCCTCACTTGTTCTTTCTGTACCAATCCTCTCCTAGTCTCCTACTCTACACTATACCCATGCCTCCCCTCTGTCTCTTCTCGGTCCTCTTACATGGGTTTGGTCAAATTAGTCTCTCACTCTCCCACGCCTCTGTGTCCGCCTTCGGACAAAAACCCAACCTAAATTACCTCTCGGTCCTCTCCCAGTGTTTTGCTGTAATTTAATAATTTACTTCAGTAAATAAAACTAACCGGATAATAATTAAAAATATTATATTTTAACCTTAAAATATTTTTAAAACCTGGACTGAGGTATTTGAAGGCATAAATAGTAATAATAGTGGTGGTTGGCCATTTAAAGTTTAGGTGCACTTGTAGGTCAATAAAATTTAATAAAATAATAGTATTAATATATATTTAATTATACTCAGTTAATCTTTAATT
>JANIHY010000002.1:5887910-5900257 GCA_027479065.1 Erythroxylum brevipes
AGCGAGGATAGAGAAAGGGCAGCCGCTCGTTCAGAAGCCATCAGGCAAAAGGCGACCAAGTTCTACAACAGAAGGGTTAAGCCGAGCAATGTAAAAGTAGGCGGTTACGCCCTACGAAAAGCCGAGGCGGCTGGAAAGCATCCCGGAAAGCTCGGACAAGCGTGGGAAGGACCCTACCGGGTGATTAAGCAAGTCGGGCATGGTTCTTACATCCTCAGCGATGAGAAAGGGAAGATTCTACCTAGGCCTTGGAACTCGCAGAATCTGAAGGCGTTCCACCAATAGATAAGTTTTATTCTAGTCAATCTCTTCCTATTATCGTTTGTGTATACATATGGGAACCTTTTTCCTGTCCCTGCCAGACAGGTTTTTTAACAGCCCACGCTTTCACTATCATCAATAAAAAGATTTTCAAATTCCTTGGCAATGAAAAGCTCCATTATGTGCGGCAAAGAATAAAAATCAAATTAATCATCGCCTGGCATTCTCCATAGATCGACTACGGTCGGTCGGGTCGTCGAGACAAGATCCTCGAGACCTCGTTCTCCATCGCCAGGAATCTCCATAGATCGACTACGGTTGGTCGGGTCGCTGAGACAAGATCCTCGGGACCTCGTTCTCCATCGCCAGGATTCTCCATAGATCGACCACAATCGGTCGGGTCGCCAGGACAAGATCCCTGGGACCCTCGCCATCGCCATTGCTCGACATTCTCCATAGATCGACCACGGTCGGTCGGGTCGCCAGGATAAGATCCCTGGGACCCTCACCATCGCCATTGCTCAGCATTCTCTATAGATCGACCACGGTCGGTCGGGTCGCCAGGACAAGATCCCTGGAACCCTCGCCATCGCCATTGCTCAGTATTCTCCATAGATCGACCACGGTCGGTCGGGTTGCCAAGATAAGATCCTTGGGACCTCGCTCGGCATTCCCCATAGATCGGCTAAGGTCGATCGGTCGTCAGGACAAGATCCTTGGGACCTCGCTTGGTATCCCCATAGATCGGCTAAGGTCAATCGGTCGCCAGGACAAGATCCTCGGGACCTCAGCTCGGACCCGACTACGAACTGGCCTCGATACCGATTGACAACGAGTAACATTCAATCCTACTACGCGTCCGAAGCAAAGGACGAACACGAAAATAGGCTTCGAAAAAATGATTATGAGAAAGTGAAACACAACTAGAGAATTCATTCATATTAAGTTCGCCCTGGCCACAAGCCCCGCCAAGTGAGTTTTAAAGTTCGGGAGAGGGGGAGCTACGAGCAGTTAGGCACAAATGGTCGGCATCCGACTGATTGAAACGACCCGAGCTATCCCATGACCGAGCTACAAGGCCAATGTCCAACCGATCGGCCACATTACGAGCTATGAGGTAGCAGACGAACAAAATCGTCCCATCATACTCCTTCGACCCTTTTCTTCGCTCAGACTCGAAGAGTAGGGGGCTTATGGTCGGGTCGACCGTGCAGGGCCCGGACCCAATCGAGACTACCAGTGAGCCGATCGGTCCATTCCTAATTGCCACACCAAGCCCAAGCCCAAGCCCAATCCACGCTCCTTACGGCCCGACGGCATGAGAACACTTTCCATGCAGAGATAGAAATCTATGTGAAGACCTAAACCTAACGAAGAAGTCATATATAAGGTATTATTCTCTCCTAACAGGGGTACGTAATCATAACCTAGCTTCTGCTTTGCATTCAGCAATCCCACCTTCACCAGAAAACTTACTTGAGCGTCGGAGGGGCTAATCGGGACATCACCCCCGACGTGCCTTCCATTGTTTTGCAGGTATTTTTACATGAAACTCATCGCAGAAGGTTGCCAACTCATGGATCCAAACGGCAACGCACCGTTCGGCCAAAATTCGGCCGAACCACCATTGATTAAATTTTCCAAGCTCCATCTAGCTGGCTAGATGTGTGCCTTTTGATATAAATATGAGAACTTCGAGGTAATTTCCTAACCCCCAAAACTTAGACTTGTTCACACGAGAATAAATATATTCTATTAAATATATGTAGTGATGTAGGCCTCATAGATTTAAAATTCACTAGTGCTTGTCATTTATCCTTTCTAACCCAAGTGTGCTTAAGCAATATAGGTTACAGCTGAAAATTCACAGAAGATTGAATAGATTTTTTGTTTTACTCATCTGAAATATCATTTGTAACAACTTGTAACAATTTGGTTTTATGTGCCCATTTACCATACAAAAATGACAAGTAGTTATAAATTTTTGTTTCCTCCTTAAGGTTTTTCCTTGGACAGATCTGGCTGCGTCATTTTTCTCATCATTCGTCTTAAAACATTCACCTTTATAGCCAATCTCTTGAAGATTTCCTTTAATTTTACTAATTTTAAAAAACTTTTCGATACCACCATTTAACATTCTTATCCCCTTTTCCGTACTCACCAACTTCAACTTTGTTTTATTTAGTTCATTTATTGTAAATAACAACTTTTTCTTTAGATCTTGAATGATGTTTCTTATGGTAGAGTTTTCATCCTTCAGTTTCTCATTTTTCTGACATGTTTGGATCCATTTAGCATACATTGACTCATAAGCTTTGCAAATATCTTCCCTTTTGTAATTAGAATCACTATCATCATCGTCATAATCTAAACAAAAACTTTGGATTGATTCATCTACATTTTTCTTGGAGTTTTAGATTGATTCATCTTCGTTTTCGCCATCAATTTCTTATCTGGTTACTGTTAAGCAAGTAACTAGATTTATTTTGTATAAAGCAACCAACGCAACACTATTACTTACAATTTCTTCTTCGCTATCATACGCATTTTCAAATTCATTTTTACTCTAGGTGCTGGTATAAAAGTTCCCTTTTCTCCTTTTAAGAGTTCAGCACATTCTGATTGCATATATCTGAAATCTTGACACTTATGACATTATATCTTCTTTATTTTTTGCTTGTTGTTTGAAGTTATTGTTGTAATAACTCCCACCATTATATCTGAACTCAAATCTATCTTTCTTCATCTTCTTTAGCCACTTGTTGAAATTTCTTATTAGCGACACCGTATTATCATTTTCATCGGAGTCGTCTCCTGAATCATTAACGAATTTAGCAACTTAAGCTTGCAAAGCCAACCCTTTGCTCTTCTCACGCTTATATCTCAACAAATTCATCTCAAAGTTTGTGAAAATCTCAATTTCTTTATCCCAAGGGAACTTATTGATGTCACAAGCTTCTTTAATGACATCAATTTTTGGTATGAATCTAGGAGGCAATGATTTCAATGTTTTATTGACAAGTTTCATATTTGAATACTTTTTCCTAAGTTGATATGCTTGATTAGCAATATCACGCAGTCACTCATGAAAGTCTTCGATTAGTTTCACTTTCCTCCATTTTAAGCTCTTCAAATCTGGTACCCAACATTTGAAGTTTTAAAGCTATCTTCAATTTTGATTCCTCTTGTATTATTGTAATGTATCTTATGCTTCTTTTGTTGAATCACAAGCTAACATCATACTGAAACATCCATCATTTACAACACTGAAAATCCATATATTGCTAGAGAGTTATCAAGTGCTTCTTTTTCTTCAACCCTTGTCCATTCAAATAGATCTTTAAGCAATGTTTCTCCCTTTCCATCAATCTTCATTGGATGTGTCCGATCATTTAAAACTGAATTCTATGCTTTTGTTCCTCGTGCTTGAATGAATGCTCTCGTTCGTGATCTCCACGCATGATAATTGGAACTAGTTAGCAACGAATGCCTGGTAATCGATGCCCCTTCTCTTGTAACTATACTTACGAAACATAAATCTGCACCAACTTGTTTTACTAAGTTTTGATTTGGTGAACCTTGCTCTGATACCATTTAAAAATCTATAAAGAAATAGTTTAACATAAATTATGAATCAGCCACAACAGCTATAAGCTTTCTGACAAATACGAAAGCAAAAAAATCAAATACAAAATAAGAAATCAGCATTCAAAATTTGTTAACGAAGTTCAGCACATCTTGCCTATGTTTGCAGGGCCTTTACCTAACTTAATTACTTTTATTGACGACAATAGTTTTATACGTGACTTTACTGAACCGACTCACTCAACCCTTGACACTATTCCCTGTTCTCACCATTCGTGAAAGTAAATCATACCTAATAATACTATCACCTCGTACTAACCTCAACATAAGATTTTCTCAACAATGCTCAACAATAAAGATGATAATAAAATAACTATGGTGATTTAAATAATAAAGAGCATAAATAAATATATGTGAGAAAGGAAACAACTTTCTTAACAATATAGCTTCGTTAATGAAATAATAAAAAATTGTCCATCGAAAAATCTACTGTGAAGCTTTAATATCATTATTGGAATATCCCACACACAGCTTCAAAAAAATCACTAGCAAAACAAACATTTTTTCGTCAAAATGTTACAAATAATGGAGTTTCAACCACACAAACAACTTGATGGAGTTTTCCCGCAAAATCACACACATCAACGGTCCATAATGATCACGTAAAAAAGTAGAAAAAATGCAATTGCAAGATTTAGTATGTTATTGAAGGCCGCCCTACAGATACCCATGCTAGGCTGTGGACGCTCATTTGGAAATGAGCGGGGCCTCAACGGATTCGAGCTTTCCTGTGGGTCATGAGCAAGCAGAACCTTCTGACCAACCAACAACGGGTGGCCCGTCACCTATCTACTGATAGCAGTTGTTCTTTTGGTGGCTAGGAAGAGTCCACTCTTCACGTTGTTCGTTATTGTTCGCCGGCCCTTGCGCTCTAGCGGCAGCTTCCCGGGCGCCCGGGAGATACGGAGTTCTTTCACTCCCAAGTGACTGCATGGGTTACATCCAATCTTCTGGTTTCCCCTCACAGCATTCATGGCCCGTGGTCTACTCTCTTTGGCGTCGTTTGCTGGATGCTTTGGACTTGGCGTAACAAAAGCTTTTTTGAAACCAATTTCACGTGGCCAGAGAATGGGCCGAGAGCTGTTTTGACTTACGTTGAGTGGATAACCAGAGCCCGCGCGGTGGAGAACTGTGTCTTTTTGAATCCCGATCTCTCTACAGGCCAACTCGTCAGGTGATCCAAACCACCGGAGTCCTGGGTAAAACTCAACATAGATGGAGCATATCAGCCCAGGTCGTCCATTGTTACCACGTGGGGACTTATTCGTGACTGTACCGGCCACTGATGCGGTGGATTTACCCAACGTATTGGCAGTGACTCACCGCAAGCTGCTGAACTGTGAAGACTATACTCCGAGCTCTCTTTGACGTGGGCATTGGGATATTGATGAGTCATTGTCGAAACGGACTCCTTCGAGGTGATTAATATCCTCTCTTCGTCACGACCTAATCTGACTATGTTTTTTTGTTGTTGATAGGTACCAGGGATTTACTACAACGCGATTGGGAGGTACGTCTCCAACAAGTGCCACGGGAAGGGAACCAGTATGCGGACTTCTTGGTAGCCTTTGCTGATCGTACCGGCCCAGGGATCTGTTATCTCTCCGACCCTCCCATGTTCCTTATGGAACTTCTCCTTCGGGACCAACAGAGCGTTCAATACCCCAGAGCTGGCGGCTAGATTGGTTATTTGTGTCTACTTTCTCTTGTATTCAAAATTTTTTTTTAGTGAATTCCCCATAAGATCAGTTGCTAAAATATAATCTAAGATATCCCAAAAATCTCAATTGCCAACTCACAATTTACCTATGATTTTTTGACCCAAAAACGACAACACTGTCATTTGAGAAATCCAATGTAAAGACCTCTGTGTTTAAGGAACACAGTTTTAAGGTTTAGACGAAAGAAGCATGTGGTCTCTCAGTGTGTTTTTCGACTAGTCTCTTTCTGGTACGTACGTGTGGGTGCGTGAACGTCTTACTGAGTGGATTCCCAGCCATGCATTACTTCAAGACTCAACGCATTTCGCCACTTTCGATTCAAAACGATGATAATGCGAAGGCTGTGAAGTCATGATCTGGTCCTAATATCTGGAAAATAACTGTTCGTGTTACAATTGAGATTAAGTCTTACATCATATTTTTAGGAATTACAATGAACACGACCGGATCGATAATAGCATCACAGTTTAAATAATTTAATCTCACAAAAATTAAATAATGATATAATTTTAAAATTATGTTAATTTTAAACATTAAAAATGCAATTTATATCTTAATATTTTATAAAATTTAATAAAATTATTTAATAATTTCAAGGTATAAAATAATACAAATAAACGGCAAAAACTTACATATATAATACATTTACATTTAATCAATAAAAAATGATTGAAAAGTTAATCGGTAGTCACATGATTACATATAAATTTAACCAGAGATGAACATAGTCAAAAGCATAAGAGTTGTGACAATTTGACGTGCAAGTTAAGTATCTAAACCCCTGGCCTTGTCTCTAACGAAGCATCCTTAAAGAATTAAACCTAGTAGTTGGAATTTGGACTTTGGAGTACTCTACTCATGGCGTCCAGTAACGGTGCATCTGCAACCGTGACGGCACTAAACTCCATGAAAATGTATGCTTTTTATGAACACGGAGCTCCGAGTATTACGTACGCCGGTGTGCTTTTGGGTTTTGGCAACGAGAAGATGACAAATATATATACATAAGTTTTATGAGTGACTTTAGGCTATAACACCTAATCGTATTATTATTGATGAAATTGGGTTGTGAATCCAAAGGATAGAGATCTATTGGGCCATGTTCAGAAAACTCTGTAGCGTCCAACCTCAATTTTCAAAGTCGGAGTCCACAGCACATTTTGCGCTGCGTTTTAATTGGACCGTATATTTCGGGGTTAAATGTGAAAACTACAGTCCCTTGTACGTTACGACACTCGGGTTACATCATTATCTTTACAATTTCACCGGCGCGTGTCCAGACGCTCAAAGGTCAAAGCACATTGCAATTTCTAGGGATTTTGTTCCAATTTGGGGATTTAGGGCTTTTGATTTGGGGGGTTTCGTGATTTCGGCGCAATTAGGGTTTTCAGAGGAGGGAATTTGCACGATGGAGGCCGAGAAAGCGAAGCTTTTCGTGGGAGGTATATCTCGGGAGACTACTGAGGATGCTCTCACAAGTCATTTTAGCAAGTATGGTAATGTCCTGGGCTCTTTGGTTGCAAAGGACCGAAACGCAGGAAATCCTAGGGGGTTTGGTTTTGTTTGGTTTTCTGATGCTTCTTTCGCTGACGAGGCTCTTAAAGACTCTCATGTAATACTAGGGAGAACGGTTAGTTTGAGCTCTCTTTCACATGTTTTTAGTACTTTTTTATGTGTCTGGTCTCCACTTGGAAGGCGTTTTAGGTGTTGTCTCTAGAGAATTAGCTTTCATTTGCAGAGATAAGAGTAGAGAGAATCCAAAATGCGAAATTGTACCTTGTTTAGTTTCTTTCAAGTTTCATGTGCATGGTAACCAAAAGGATAGAGCTGTATTCTGTTCCTTGGAATGTTTGAACACGCTAGTTGTTCATGATATGTTAATGAGCTAGCTTTGTACCTTTGTGCTAATGCGTTCTCTGTTCTGATAATTCCTTTTCTAAATTTTTTGTTAGCGGTGAGAGGGTCTTGATGGTTTCTGATTTTATATATTTTGTTCATTAACTTTCTTTTACAAACCAAAATGGTTGCTGGTATCAGAATATGGTTTGTTCATTCGCTAGAATTTTCATTTTCTTTAGGTAGAAGTGAAGAAAGCCATCCCAAGAAGTGAGCAACATCAATACAATCAGGAAAAGCATATTGTACAGCAACAGCATCAGCACAAACCCAACCAACCTCATAGTGGGTTTGATATAACAGGCTGTAAAGGTGATAACAATGAGTATTTTAGAACTAGGAAGATCTTTGTAGGGGGTTTATCAGCTAATCTGACTCAGGAACAGTTTAAGAATTACTTTGAGAAGTTTGGTAGGATAATTGATGTAGTCGTCATGCAAGACAGCTCAACCAACCGACCAAGGGGCTTTGGGTTTGTTACATTTGATTCTGAGGAATCTGTTGATAGAGTTATGGTGAACACATTTCATGAGTTGAACGGTAGACTTGTGGAAGTTAAGAGGGCTGTGCCAAAAGAGAAAATCAAAAGTAGTAACAATAGCTGTATTACAGCAGTTGCAATAAACGGGACTTATGAAAAGAATAATCAATTGGGAAATCACCTTTTTTATGGTCCCAGACATGACACTTTTTCAGGTTATGTTCCTTTGCCTGTGTACAGTAGTGCTGGAGGATATATTTATGGAACTAGTGTTTATGGGGGTGGATATTCCATTGTAGGATATGACAGACCAAGTTCTGTAGCTACACCAGTTGGCCCTAATCCTTGGAGTGTCCCCATGATGGTTGGAGCTGGGTTGTTTCCTTTCCCTTATAGCAATGGTTGTATTTATCCTGCATACACGTATGGCTACAATGGGGTATAATGGGATTACTGGGGCAACCATGACTGCAAAAGTGAATGTAATTCTTGGTGTTAGTGGATATCTGCTACCTGATAATATGCCTATGCGAACTTAAGGTTTAAAGTTGGAAGGATATTCTTTGAATTCAAGGAGTAGTAACAGAAATGCTTCTATCTTAACAGAATTTGCATGGTCCTACGAATAGCAGACTTTTAGTTGACATCCTGTACACAAATTCTTTCACTCATAGGGGTAGAGCAGTTTAACTGTCACTATTTAGATGTCCATGTCTTATGTGAGTCTTTCATGTCAAATGAACATATTGTCTAGTGTGCATTACTAGTAAATGATTCAGTCATCTGTAACATAATGTACTTAAATTCAATTTCAGTTTGCATTTTCTAAATAGTTTAAGTTCAACATGAGTAATGTCTACTGGAATGCTTCGATTGTTTGTACTCTCTTTTTGCACCTATCTTGTGTTGTGCTCAATTTTTTTTCAGGTTGTTCCACTGAAGATTGTTTGAAATGACATTGTTACTTGCAAAAAAAACGGCTTTAAGTTGGCCTATCGTGAACAATAAGGAATAATATATCTTATGAGTAATTGTGTGATTTAAAGTGCAATGTAAAGGGTTTCTTCTCAAATTAGATTCTGGAGGTCCATACCATGTTTCATGTTTGCATCAGCTTCTGAAACTTGATATGACATTGCATAATTAAGTGAGCTGAAGAGTTGATCAAAATTCTGTGGCTCTGATTTATGACTAGTAAACTACTTTTCTCCAATGAGCAGTTTCAATATGTCTGAAGTATATTTTAAGTCCACTTTGGGGGTGTCTTTGTTGAACTGCATTGTTGATTTTGCAGCATCTAGCTTGTGAGGTAATAGTATCTCTATATCAACGAAGTTCGTACATGCCAAGGGTTTGTAAATTTATATTTTTCTATGTACCAGTGGAAGGTTTGATTTTGCAAATGTTCCATGTTGATATGAATTGTGGTCGTAAATCAAACAAGTAGCTAAGACTAAGCTATTTCTACTGTACTTAAACTTCTATGCTTCCATTACTGCAAGATCTTTTTTAATCACAGGCTCTACAATTCGATGTTGTTAGAGTGTTGCCGGCATTGAAATTGTTCCCTTGCTTTTAGTCATCGTTGGATAATAGACATTTCTTAGTGGATATGGTAATTGCAAATTACTAACTTACTGTGCCGTTGCTTTCATTCCCTTTTTCTTTTACTGTTTGTAACATTTTTATAAGGCTTGATCACTATTTAACACTTTTTGACTAATGTGATTCCTGTTTACTTCTTCGAGTCTACATTGTGGTTGATCTCATTTTCGTTTACGGTATCGTAGAAGTTCTCCTACTTGCTTGTTAACCAGGGAATCTATTTTTCTTACTCACTTCGGATGCTGAAACTTAGAAAGAAGAATCAAGTCTTTCTGTCCTATTTAATGCAGCTTCTAGGTGAAGTTCACTGCATTTTTAAATGACTTGAAAGCGAGATTTTTTTGGCCCAATTTTGCATATAGTTGCCATCTGTGTTTCAATTAATGCAGGTTGATGCAGGTAGAGACGTTGGGAAAGCTTATCAGCTCTTTTCCCCTTAATATTATGCTTATGCGGTAATGGTTGTGTTTGTGCCTCCAGTTCGATGGAAGTAGTAATTGACAATATAAGACTTTAAATTATATTGAACTTCATCTATGCTCAATAGCCCCCTCTCTTCTAAGATGTATTCTTTAATAAATGACGAGACATTTGGTTAAGGATGTTGACCTAAGAGGATAAAGATTATCGAAGTTGGAATTTCTGTCTGCATGAAATTAGACTTTCAAAAAGAACTTGAAATGCCTAGAACCTGAGAAGGAAAATTAGAAAGAAAGCTGGGTTTCAAAGCTCCGATTTCACTAGGTCGGGTGAAGTAGGCACTGCTGTTGGCCCAATGATATTAATGTTAAGCCCCTTTTGCGTACGGAACATTTAGAACCTCTTTTGTTTTCTAAGGATCGAATCTGCAACTAGAGAGTTGGGGGTCTTGTACCATGTGTAGATGATAAATGCACGCAACGAGAACTTGGTGTACTGCTTCACGGGTTTATTGGTCTTCAATTCAATGCCTCAGCTCTCATGGACTCAAGTGTAGTATGGTCGAACTTGGAATTTGATCCGTGCTTCGTGAAACACGACAGAGTCTAACGTGGGTCAACCAGTTTCAGTGTTGTGGCCCAGTGGGCGGTGAAAGGACTCGAATGCTCGTTTTGTGCGGATATTAGTTTGCTTTCACATTCCAGGCAGGTCAAAACAGGTTTCACTTAAAAAGCCAATATGCTAAATGAAGAAACAATACTTCATTCGTAGTCATCTTTACGTTTTAAGGGGTATGGGATGTGGAGGCTAGTAAATGAATAAAGGGTTTTACAGCAGGTGCATGTTAATGCTTTTTATGTCTTGTATTGAACTGGGTGCTAGCAGCTACGGGTGTTAATTGAAGTGCGAATAGAATTCACTGAACATCGTAGGGTTTTAGGTAGGCTACTTTAGCTCTGAACTCATATTCAAGAGAAGATACCTTTTCATTCTCTAAGCAGAGTATAGGGTGTTGCAGCTCTAGGATGGTTCATTTTCTTGCTTTGTTTTATGTGATTGGTCGTGCTAAAGACGTAGCCTGTTTGCTGTGATCATTTTAACAAAAGAAGCAGCTAGCGGATTTTTTGTTTTTTTACTATCAGAGGGCCAGTAACACTAAAGGAGAAGGAGAAGAAATAAACCTCCCCTTGAGGGAACAGGGTAGAGAGAATCTATGGTGATTGAGACATGACAGAATGGGCCTTAGATTTTGACATGTCATCTCTGGAATTTCTAGGAGCGAAAGAGCAGTGAGAAATAGGAAACGTGTAGGCACTAGGCAGGTGGGAGTTAAAGTGTTGCATTGCATGCAAGAGATAAAACAAAGGGCCTTAAATGGGTGGTCACTGGTCACTGTTCACCGGAGAATTTTCCTTTTCCCTTTCTTTTTATCCGGTGAATGAACTGAAAGTGGGTTCCCTTTTTTCATCAGTGGGTTGGAACTTGGAAGGAAGGAAACCCTAAGAGCACAGAGAAATTGAGAGAGCCACAGCTGTAGCCTGTAATATATTGTCTTTTCTGAGTTGATTTTTTTGTTGTTGTTGTTGTGTGGCCATAGTCTGAGAGAGTGATCTCACAATCCACTTTGTTTTATTTTTCTCTTCTAGTCCCCAGTTCCCACCTTCTCCCATTAGATTTTGTCTGGATTTTGTGTTCCCACGTGAATATGTTCACTTCTTACCTTGTTAAATACTCTGTGCATTCTCTAATGCCATTCCTAAATATCAAACTTGCTCCCTTCTGGTCCATTTCAGATAGAGCACAGTGATTAGATTATGATCACATGCTTCTAATATTTTAAAGGTACATTTGGCGTATGGAATGTTGTTTTATATGCCACGAAAATGAGTAGAGACTATAATATCTTGGATTGGATATGATTACCATTTACATACATAGCTGTCAGCTCAAGTTGTCTGAGTTTGTGGACTGTAACGAGTTTTCCCATGCCTCTGATGCCTCATTAAAACACACTGAGCTCAGGGTTTTGCTGAACAACTGTCTTCTACTGTTTTTTGTCCTTTTGAGGGAGTTTTTGTTTCGGTTGCTAATGGATCTTTTTATCTGAACGAGTCAGCGTGTTTTAAGTTTTGTTTTTTCTGCCATCGTATTTTGTTTGTTCTTACCTTTCCATTACACCTGTTATTTTTACCCCTGCAAAGAAGACTCACATAGTTAAAAGGGTACACTTGATAGTAGCTCGATTCATCTTGCACGACATTTAATGCTAAATTTAAATAAATTATTTTATTAACTTCTCTTTGTTTTCATTTTTATTT
>JANIHY010000002.1:5911528-5922133 GCA_027479065.1 Erythroxylum brevipes
AATTAGACACTAAAATATTGAAAAAAAATGAAATCCGGATTGGCAAAAACTTGATGCGTTTCCTTTACCATACACAAAACGTGTCATCCGATCTGAATCTGCGAGTTACAAGTACTACTTGTTAGGTGGAATGCAATGATTGTTGTGTTTGACAAGATGAGTTGGGTGCAGCTATCATTTTTGTTCTTCTCGTTAAGTTTCCACAACAGCAGCCTTTCTTTCTATCATCTTTTTCTTTCCAAACCCCCACTTCAGCTATCATTGCTTCTTCTCTGCGCATGCTTAGACCAAGAACTGGATTTTTTGTGAGATTGGAATCTTCCTATGCTATTCTATTATCCTCACCACTGGCGTGTTTGATTACAGGTACCTTTGACCACCGACTAATATGATGCATGAAGCCTCTCGTTAACTGTCTTCTAATTGTAGGAAGTGCCTGAAGAAACTCTTTTTAAGAGATTCTACTTTCAAATAATTTCACATAAAAATATATATACATCTTAAGGTACATACCGGAACGTCTTGTGAATATTCAGTACGTAATATATAATAATAACGCGCTATGTTCAATCATAACATTCACTTAAGTATCATCTACCTTTATTCTCTATAAATATAATAAAAAAGTCATAATATTTTAAAATCTATTTTTCCCCTCATTTCATTTCATTTCATAAAAATCAAATATCTATAATGTATCTTTCAATATCCATTCCAATACAACATCATTGCCTAATAAAAAATGTATCATATGAAAGAAGAAAATATATAAAATGTATCTAATTTATCTATATTCAGCTGGTCGACCTTTGAGTCATTCTTTTTTAACTTTTTGAACTATCTAATATCTATCTATGATGTGATGCCTTCGTAACTGGAATACATAATTGTGGCCTCTACTTTCTCTGAAGTAGTGAGGCAAAAAGCTTTGTGTAAAAGTAGGGAGGCAAGAGGCATGGGAATGGAGATGTTAAGCTTTGTGTTATGTTTTAATCTTCTTTTTTTCTTAAAGAGTCAAGCCAGTTGGGTACTGCGTTGTGAGATGAGATTCTTCCTTTTTCTTTTTCATTTTAGGTATATACCCATCATTGCTAATTTAGGCAGGAGCAGGACCACATCTCGTGAGCCTAAAGATTGGCCCGCGATCGACCTTGGCACATGCCACGCGCGTGATCGCCCTGACTTGCTTTTTGGTTTAACTTATCTTGATTGCTTGTAAAGTTTATGATTAGCATTTGTCATGCCGAGGATGAAACACATAAGAGTGGCTAACTGGTTTTATATTCGGTTGATTAAAGTAAAAAATTTAAATTAAGTAATTCTTCAGTATGGGATATTTTAATAATAATATTCATATTATATTTTCGTTAAATATTATTATTATTATTGTTATTATTAAATTTCTTATTAGTTTCAGTTTTATCATTATTGTTATTATTATTTTATTATTTATATTTTGCATTTATATCTTTATTATGTTTTTTTATTGTTATTCTTACTTTTTTTTACTTATTTATTATGATAATTTATATCATTATTTTTTTGTCACATCTGCATATAAATATATCAAAAACAGCTTCTTTATTACGTAGGAATTAAGCTGTGTATTATTAGACTTTTCTAAAGTCTGCTTTAATATGAAACTTCAAATTAGGTGTGACGACGATTCTCTTTTATACGTGGATAAAAAAGAAATAAAATTTTATAGATAAATTTTAAAACACAATTTTAATAAAGATCATCCAAATAATAAAACACTAAACACTCAACCACCAATATGGCCCCATATTTTTAATCGTACTCTGGAAGAACTATTGTCTGAGCACGCACATTGACTAGTTTGGTGTACCATTCCCAAATCTGTAACATATCAACATACAAATTTTGACTCTGCACTTCCTCTGGCTTCACAGAGCGGGTCCCACTGACTTTGTACATGATATCAAGTTCATACAAACTCATCATCAAAGCCTATTTGGACATCTTACGGTCTTGAATTCCCCTTCTAAAATAGGACGTCCTACACTGGATCATAATCTTGGAAGCAAAATTGAGCCGTTAATCGGGGAAAAGTTGAAATGTTCCAGCAAGATCACAACCAGACATGTTGTTGACCAAATATAAATTTGGTTTGACCAGGTAGGCACTGCATCTACAGCTGGAAATATTGTGTCAGGAAAATAACATTTGATTGATTAGATTCCATTATTCCTTCTGTTTAATATTTTAGTGTATTCAATACACACAAAACATTTTAGAGAGGCCATCTAATCTAACGATCAGGGAATTTCTGTCAGTTGTCTAATCACAGCCATTCAATTGTCCTACTAGGAAAGGGATGTGTGAGGTGAGCATGTGGAGCCCACGATTGCATTATTTCTGGGAAGAATGATTTAGTGGGGCCATGCATATCGATCCGATGGAGAGGGTTGTTCATGGAAGATGATGGAGGTGAGGTTCACAATAATGGTACTACTTCTCAAAAGAAATGAAAGGGGGCGGGGTGTTGGGTAAGTTGGCACTGACGAAAAATGAGTGTGTAACAGCAAAGATGGAGAGAGAGAGTATAGTTGGCAAGTGTGTCAGTTGAAAAATAATAATAAAAAGAAATGGAAAGTAGATTATGTCAAAGAAGCAAAGCAAAGCAAAGCTTGGGGTTGAAGAGAAGAACAAGAACCTCCCCAAAATGTTATAAAAGTTGAAAAAACAATTTAAAATTCTCCAAAAAAGTGGAAAGAGAGAAAATTAGAACTAAGATCTTATATTCAGGATTATTCTGTCTTATTTTATCTCATGAAATCTTAACTATTTATTTTGTGACACCCATGTGAGATTCATGTGAAATTTAAATAAGACTTACATAAATAAACGACTGAGATTTATTGAACACAATAAAATACCGTAAAATTATAGAGAGAAAATCTGAACACAGAAAATTACAGGACGTAAAGTGATCAGGTTCTGTAATAATTTAGGAACAAGGGCAGTTGGGGGAGGGGGTCAGAGTAGTTAGTTTGTCTTTTAAAATCATACTAACTTGGTTGCTTGAGCAGGTAAGCAAAAGGGCAATCTCTCTCTCTGTCTCTGCTTTAGGTCCAGTATTTGTGTGTGTGTGTGTGTTTTTTTCTGAGCGTCTATCTAGGTTCGTAGGTATCTATCTCCATTGTCTGTGATCTAATCTACTAAAGTTGGAACTTGATGCCTATTCTGCTGTTTGTGGAACTATTCCTTTTGTGAACTTGGTTTTTTTCTCGCACAAGTTTAAGCTGGCATTTGCCATTTGATGCTCTTCCGAGTACCCTTTTTCAAGAGATTGTGACTGGAGGTCTGTCAGATTTCAGTTTTCCATAATTGACCTAGAATTTGACACCTTTTGACCTTTTTCTGAACACCCATCTGAGAATATCTGAAAAGAAGCCTAAACAGCTTCCTTTTTCCTAGTTACTGGAATGTTGGGTGTTTGATTCAATACTTCAACCACTAGTCCTTTCCTTGCTGGGATTTCTCCGGCCCACCATTTGCTTGCTTTCTTCCCTGTTGCTCGGAGGTTGTAACAGTATCAAATTCCAATAACGTTGGTGTTGATCGGTTAGAGCTTGCAAGTTTTTAGTTCTCGTACAAGAAAAAGTGATAAAGCGAATCTGCTTTTTCTTCGTTGAGCTGTTGTTAGCTAATGAACGTATCTGCCTGAGTATGCTTTATGCTCTGAAAGGTTCACTTTTTTGTATGTAGCAAGCATTTCCAATTTTCCATCATGTCCTTGCATGTTCTACTTGATCCTAGGGTTTCTGAAAGATGAGGTAAATAGCTGATATCGATTAGATCTCTGCTTCACAATCTGCACCTATCTTTTTCACTTTGCGTCCATGGGATGCTTCTATGAGTTGTTCTTTTTACTTTACCACCCTCTCTCAGTTCTATAAAGCTGTCGGCATTACTTGTTCTTTGTTGAGTCCTGCAAGATATCACTGCCTAATTTTGGTCAAATCCACTTTTTCTTTAACCTAGTTCCTTTTGTCCATTGTCACATTCGGTCTTATTCCTGTATAGGCTAGTTTCTCAACATTTGGGGTGGGTTAGTTGAATCTAGAAAATGGGTAGTGTTGGTGGTAACAATGATGATATGGGATTTCAAAGGGGAGATGAACACATTATCAACTGCTCATCATCGGGAATGGGTACAAATCCATACTTTGCTCAAGGTTGGGATCATCAAGTTGTTTCACTTGGTCAGCACGAGAACCTTGGAGGTTCGGCAATACTTTCTCAAAGTGAATTCACAAATTCTCCTTACTCTATTTTAGTTGAAAGCCAAGGAATAAACAACAATGCTCATCTTGTAAACTATCCATCTGATTCAACCTTTGTTGAAATGGTGCCAAAACTTCCTTGCTTTGGAAGTGGGAACTTCTCTGATATGGTTGGTTCCTATGGTCTAAGTGGGTCTGGTCAGATTGCCAGTAGTATATGCCCTCCAAATTACGCCCTTAACAAGGAAACGAGTACCCGGTGTCATGGTGACCTCCAGCTATTGGAAGAAACTGCTTTAATTGCGAATAAAAGGAAACGAGTTCGGGAGTCCAATTCTCATTTTGATCCCAACAAGGTACATCTGGATTATGTTTATCAGGTTCTGATTAGTTTGTCATAGAAATTGTAGCTGTTGGTCAGTGTAAAGTTTTCTCCCTGAAACTGGTGTGGAATTGGTTGTAGAATGGTGAAGATGAGCTGCAAAAGGACACTGCAAGGGAGAGTTGTGATGTATCCACAGAACAGGATGAGAAGAAGCCAAAAAATGAACATTTCGCTGATACACATGCACGGGGAAAAGAGGCAACAAAGCAGTCTAAGGATGATTCTAACAGTGGAGAAGCTCCACCTAAAGAGAACTACATTCACGTTAGAGCAAGGAGGGGTCAGGCAACCAATAGTCACAGTCTTGCAGAGAGGGTACATCTACAGATGCAATTTATAAACTATTGATAACGGCTCGGTTTCCTTTAATTTGAGGTTAGAATGTTTCATTGCAGATGAGGAGAGAAAAGATCAGTGAGAGAATGAGATTGCTTCAAGACCTTGTTCCAGGATGCAATAAGGTACTTTTGGAGGTCTAATGTCTGAATGAAATGTTTTTGTATCAAATGAATAGAATAAGTGCTGACACTGTCTGAGTTTGCTCGTTTTATAAGATCACTGGGAAGGCAGTAATGCTTGATGAGATTATCAACTATGTGCAGTCGTTGCAACAGCAGGTTGAGGTATGCTATTTTGGTGCTTCAATCAAAATTCCAATAGCTTAGCTGATAACATGTTTTGAATGTAAATTAAGAGTAAGCTCCTAACAAAATGAATATATTCCTGTTGCAGTTTCTGTCTATGAAACTTGCCACTGTCAATCCGGAGCTGAACTTTGATTTTGAGAGGCTTCTATCCAGAGATGTAAGTTAAAATTTGATGGCTGCAGAATAGACAACATTTTCCTGTGTCTAATGTTTGTTTTTGTTTTATTCATGTTCTTACCTTGCCTTGCCTCATGTCTAGATGCTTCATCCACGAAGTGGTAATTCATCCTTTTCGGGATTTAGTCCGATGTTGAACTCTAATCCTTATTCTCAAGGAGTTTTTCAACCGAACAGAACTGTTATTCCAAACACAAATTTGCAGTTCCTTTCTGTGCCTCAAGTAAGTAAAGACCTTCGTAGCAGACTTCCTGTGTCCACATCTTGTATATATGATGCTCAATTCAGGTTATCTTTTATTATTATACAGAATGCATTAGACAATGAGCTACAAAACCTTTTCCAAATGGGATTTAATTCAGCCTCTGCCATTAACAGCCTGGGACCAAATGGTATTGTAGCAAAGGCCCTTACACACGAATCTTGTCATTTTCTTTTTCCTGTTCTTCACCTTCACTGTTCACGATCTCTGCAGGGCAATTGAAGCCTGAGGCCTAGCTTTTGGTTATGGAGGAGAAGAGAAATGGCTTTAGTTCCTTCAAACAAAGAACTCAGGATTTTGTGAAGTTAAAGCCATCAAGAAAAAAAGGGATTAACCTGTTTGGTAGTATAGGTTTTTTGTTTACCTCCTAACTCTGATTGTTCTTCGAATTTTTAGCCGAAGAAGATCCCTTGTTAGAATCTCTTATACATGTAAATTTTCTCAGACAAAACTTATCATCTTCCTCTGTTAAGTTATTGGCTATTGAAATTACAGACGCTTCGAATGATGATTTGAGATTCATTTCTAATGAAATTCTGTTTTTTAGTTTATTTTTTGTTTGTGTTTGTGATAAAAATTGTCGCTTGTGCTATCAACTGAAATTTCCATAGCAAAATTGTATTATATAAAATATTAAATATATTGAATATTATCCAATTAATTAAAAAATTCTTCATAAATTATGAACTTACCATTTTTCAATTAATTTTTTAAATAAAATTTATTAATTAATTAGTGATTATAAAATTAATTTAATTAATTTTAATTTAATAGTTTCTTTTTTTAATTAAACTTTAAATTCTTTTGTAAGTAAATACCAATTTTTCAATCATATTTTAAATATATTTAATTTTTAGCTAGTTTTATATCTATGGAATCTATTAAATTTTAAACTTTTTAGCTTACAAATTTAATTAGAAATGTCAATAGACTATGGCCTGACTTGACTGCGGGTTGACTAGCCAGTGGCCTTATGGCTACAGGCGAGTTATCGACCTGACCTGTTATATTTTTTTATAGAAAAATTTCTAAAATAATATTGTTTTAAAAGTAACGGTGCATGATCGGCCCATCCTGGGCCTTTTTTGATGCCCCTAAGTTTAACTTCTAGTCCATAATTTAAATCTTTGATATTATAAAACAAAATTTATTTTATTTTTGTTGTCTATGAGGTGTCTTAGGAGGATCCTAACTATGAGAAGACACCTTTAAACTATTCACAACCAGACTAATTCTCGTTCGAGCTGGATAGGTCTCTTGCGGGAGACAAAATTCTAACTCCAAATTTTAAACGACTGTATACATGAGGACAGTTCAAACCCACAATCTCATTTAAATCAGAAGAGTCCTTTATCAATTCATTTGCGCCCTGAAATTTTATTGCATGTTTCGTTATAAGATAGAAAAGCCACTGATATTACTGATGGGACTAGGCTTTTATAAATTTCATACACATGCAAATGCAATAATACGACGCCGTTAACTCGTAACACATTTGATTTCTATTTCTGTAAATAACCACAACATTAGAAAGTCGTAGACAGACAAATATTAAATTTTCAGGTAAGGATTTTCATTCTCTCCTAATTTCAGGAAGCTGGAAACTCTCTTTCCCTTCCCTTTCTCACTCTGATACAAACCCTAACTATGGTTTCAATTTTGGGGGGAAATTATTGACTGAAATAAAGTATGGGAGACGAAAACGTTAGTCGGAATAAGGATAAACCGTGGCCCTATCGAGACAGTCCTCAAGACAAAGACGAAGCAGATACGAAGCTCTGGGGCGTTTTCCTCTTCGGTCTCATTGGCGCCACCGCCACTACTTTCGCCGTCAGTTCTCTATTTTCTTTTACTTTCTATTTTCTTGTTAATTGTTGAATGCGATTTGTTTGCATATAGTTATGGAGTTATTGTTAAATACTCTAGCTTAATTCTGTTCGGATTGTGGGATTTTATTATTTGGTTTTGCATGCCCAATCTAAAGGCGTGATTAGTTTGCTTGGGATTGTGGGAACTAGGTTGGAGACTCTTGTGACGTGAGGTTCATAGGATGGATATGCATAATTTTTGCCAGAACTCGTCCCTAAGTTGTGTTTTGCTATCTTTTTTGGGACTCCGTTTTGATGATTGAACCAAATGGCAGGTTGGTCAACTCCGGAGGACTGTTGATTGGTTTTACGTACAGGTAGACATAATTTATTCTGTAGGTGCTTTTCTTTTGTTTTCTTAAGTTGATTTTGAGTGATCTTGAATTGGAAAAGTCTGAGTCTGAGTTTAGTGATCTGGTTGGTGTCTTGTTTACCTGTCATTTCCGAAACTTGCAAACTTTGTAATTTTTCCTAAACAGTTAAGCAGGTCAGCGAAAGGAGGAAGTGCTGGTTCTTTTAGGTCAACTTTCCAGGAGGAAGCATGGAAAAGATATCAGCGTCGATTGCAAGAGGAGTATGAGGAAGAAATGGAGAGAGTGGTGAGTTCTCTGTCCTTGTGTAATTCTTTGTCATCTAATAATTACAGGTCGGAAGACTTTTTCCTGTTTAAAATCAATTGTTAGTTCTCATATTCCAACAGTCATTCTTTCCCAGCAAGTTTATTCCCTTTTTGTGGTTATGTTTGCAAATTATGTTAATGGAGCGGGATATTTTGTCAGCATCACTTGTGTTTACTTTCCTACCTGGTCAACCAACCTGTTAAAACACTTATCGTCAGAGGAGGGTAGAAATGACTTCCCCTGAGGAATTACAGGAGAGATATCTGTTTTTGTTGGTTTCATGTAACTTAGGCTGCAATTTTGGCCGCTGCCCTAAGCACCTACCTCTGCACCATTCTTCCCTTTTCTATGCATAAAATTCTTAGCTGTAATGAAGGGTTAAACTAAAGACTGGCCTGAGCTTGGGGTATCTAAGATTTTCGTTTTTTGGAGTTAATTGTATTTATTTCTCCTGGTTTCGCTGAGTTTTGCTAAGATTTTTGTTCTATTGTTTTACCCTTGTCTTTATATGCATTAAAGTCATTCCCTGTAATGTTTTGCTTGTGGTTTTTTATGTATTTTTGAATGCATTTTGCTTTATTGTTTTGCATCCCTTCGTGATTGCATGTCATTTTTGTAGGAGCGGATAAGGCGAATGCAAAGTGTTTTTAATCGCGAAAGGAACAGGTACAAAAGAGGTTATGAAAGCTGGAGGGAAAATGATCAGGGTGCTTTTCACCATCATTTTCAGCGAGATGATTGGTATTGGAAGACTGATACATCTTTCAGAGATCAGAGGACTAATAATTTCAGAAGAACTCCTCGAGATAGCACTAGTTATCCATTATCACATCACTACTCTGTCTTGGGACTTGACAGGTACTATTTTGAGCCCTGAATTGCTGAATATGATGCACAGTATATTTATTACTAATTCAAATGATTCATTAAATGATTGTGTAGATCAACTTTTCTTTCCCGTTAAGTACAAAGCCATTGTGACATGCAAATTATCATTTTCAGTTTGTGTATTCTAAAAGGTCTGTTTGCTGTTGGACTGAAGATCTGTAGGGAAAAATAACTGTTAAACCTTGACACTTTCCAATGAATATCAATTGTTTGTATAAGATATGTTTGAAGGGCAAAACGAAACCATCATTGTGATTTTGGAAAGTTTAATTTGAAGTTCGTACTCTCTTTGGTATCAAATTATTTTGATAAAGATTAAGGCGTCATCTAGAACTATGAAAAGTCTACTACTGGAGGCATTAGATAAAAATAAAGATATTGGACCAACACGAAATTTAATATCTCCATGTTATCAATTACGACACAAGCCCAAAACAAACTAGCTGGCCAAGGTTTGTTTACCTGAATGATCTCTTACCGGTTTTACAATATCCATTACGTCTATACCACCTTCAATTTTCCTGAGTTATTGCAGCAAACATTGATTTACAATTTTTTTTTTCAAAATTAAGATCTTTGTTTCAGTGGTCTAATATGATACGATCTCTTCTTATGAGACAGGTCCAGAGGAACGCCATATTCAGATACAGAGATTAAGGTACTATTTTTTATGGATAAAGATGCCGTATTTCAGTATAGATTACTGACCGTGTCTGATACAAAGAACGTTAACTTCATCATTGCAGGCAGCATTCAGGGCCAAGGCATTGGAGTTTCACCCAGATCAGAACCAAGATAACAAAGGTTGGATGTTGTTGGCTGCTTTTAATCAGGTCTTACTCCTAAAAAAGTTGTGGCCTAACACTCTATGACACATCTTTTTACAGAGGTAGCTGAGGCTAAGTTCAAAGAGGTGATGACTTCTTATGAAGCAATTAAACGAGAAAGACAGGATATGAGATCTTGAACCGGCTAACATGATTGGATGCCTACTGGATACTGCTGGATTACATTGAATTGAGTTTAGTTTTTCACTAAATCTTTATCTTGTATTATGATTTTACCTTTTGCAGATTAATCTGCTTGTATTGAGTGAGGAAAATGTTTTCGCCGAGATATGATGTACAAATCTTAGAGGAAATTTAGCTTAATAAGATAGAAACTTGTAAATTTTCGTGGATTGAATCCACCAGTAAAATTCTGTAATTCTATATATATGTGTACACATTCATCTGTTAAATTCTTATATCTGTATATATATAAGGAACTGCTTTTAATTTATTTGGTTAATATTTTTAATCCATAATTTTCTTAAAAAAACTCTTCAAAATCGTGAGCTTGGAAAGAAGACTAGGCTATATTTTTTAAAGCATGCTCAAAGAAATTATTGATCCCTTTAATCCCTATATTATGTTTCTCGTAAGTATTTAACATTGTAATGTGATTGCTTGCATTACCGCAAAAAATTAATGGGTTAATATTTATATGTTCAAAACTGAATCTGAAGT
>JANIHY010000002.1:5940991-5962826 GCA_027479065.1 Erythroxylum brevipes
ACCATAGAAACCAACAAGCCGTACCAAAGACAATAGACCATTTAAACCCATGTACCAGTAAATTTTGTTGCAAATTATTGGATATCCATGTGGCGTGGCTCACGTTGAAGAACCCCTCATCAGTGGCAACATTGGGAAAATGCTGCCAGAATGTACGAGCTTTAAATAGTAGACTGAACAAACTTTAAATCTAGAGAAGCATGGATTGACAACTAGAGTTTGCATTTCATCCGAAAATAACATGGACAGGACAACCACCCTTTTCGCTTTTCACTATCTTCGTGCAATCACTCGCAAATCCAAGTTTAAAGCTCCGCCACTACAGTTCTAGAGGGTTAAACCAGAGCCTTATTTGAAAAGGGAAAAAAAGAGACGAAAAAGATACGAAAGAACCAACATGCTTTCAATACATTGTGGACCATTTGATTTCTGTGAAAACTGTCAAAGTTTCTGACTTTACAATTCCTGTGCTTTACCCGTAAAAGGAAACGAAAGGCATGTTTGTCTCATAAACCGGAATTCTATTTTTAGTACATTCTTAAAATTTAAATAATAATATTAACAATAATAATAATATTATTATTATCATTATTTTGATATTTTTGTTAATTATTCCTTTGTCATTTCTTTAGCAGTAAACCAAATAAAGTAATACACATTCTATTCTATTCCTTATCTTCTCTATTCCTAAAAATAAATATTATATTCCTTATCTATTTCAATCGTTAAACCAAACAACTTGAAAAAGAAGTGAGAAGACAAGATAGTAAAAAAGAGGATGGTTGAGTTTTTAAGTTTAGGTTAGGTATATAGTATTGATTGATTTACTAATAAATTGTCAGTTTCTATATAAACAAAATTTTAAATACAACGAACTGGATATTGAACTGGTTTATATTATTTTTGGTCGATTGTTTCAATTCATAGTTTAAAAATTGGTTCTTTCTGTTAAAAGTTTGCTCTTAAGCTCTTCTTCGTACGACATCATAATGGCCTATTAATTGATGTAGTTTGTATGATATGAAGTTTGTTAGACTATGTTTGGTTGGGAGTTTATTAATGTAACGAAATAGAATGTAATATTATTCCATCATTTGAGACGAATGTTTATAATGGAATGAAATGGAAGAGGAGGATTTCATATTACATTTCATTCCATCCTAAACAGTAAAAATAAGAAACCTCTGATTTGGGAAGTTTAGGATGAATATAAAATGATAAATAATTTTTCACTGTATGATATTATAAACCTTCTTCCAAATAACATTTCACTATATTACACTATAAATCATTTCGTCCCTCCCAAACAACAATTTTCTAATATTACATTTATTTACATTCCATTTTATTATAAATCATTCTATTCCATTCCATTCCATTAAAAACCGTACGTCTAATCAAACATATTCTTAGGTTCACGCAATATGTTTTTTGGAATTTGATTATACCACATTGCAATATATACATAAGTTTGGGAGAATTGTGGTGGATTTTTTTTCAACTCACCTATGGTCTTAAGATCGACTCGAGCCTCTAATCCCCACCATAGGGGGAATAAGTAGTTTTCTTGGATGCTTTTGTAAAAAGTGATTATTATTGACATAAGTGAGCGTAATTTTGTAAGCCTTAATATAACCAATATGAAAGTTAAATTAACCTTAAATGAAGTAACCTTAAAGGACATGAAATCTGAAAATTTTCAGGTGTTAGGGATGTCTCTAAACTTGTAAAATTCGTGAAGTATTGAAGGTAGTAAAGTTACACACATTAGTGATGGTTATGACAAATTCTGGAATTTTAATTTCAACCTTGAGTATATCAAACCAGCTGAGAAAAATCACTCTAAATTGGTATATTTGAACTTGATTGAGGCTAGGAATGAGCATTGATTGTTACTTCATTAATTGGTTAAGAACTTGATAAGTTTATGTAGTTAATTGATGTCATAACCTAAAGAGTGGACTGTTTTGATATGGTTATGCTCAAAGTTGAAAATTATGATTTGTTAAAGGAATAAATGAGTTCTTTTAATGCAAACATGATCTTAAGGACATAAGTAATGTGTATGCATTAGGTGCTTATGAATGAGAATTGGGTAAATGTATGAATATATATTGCTGGAAAAAGTTTGGTGAATGTATAAATCTAGCTTGCTAAAATTCCAGATTTAAATTAACAATTGTGTGTGCATTATAGGAGTCTTTTTTATTATGAAAAATGTACACGGATAAGGGTAATGTATGGTTAATGAATTTGGAGTAAATCAAGTTTACCTAAATGTATAAAGCTGATTGCAAAATTATAGTATACAAGCTACAATGTTCAAATAGTCTTAGGGTGTACAAGCACAAATTGAATAGTCAAGATCTATATATAAGAATATATACCCGGAAAGTCAATTAAGCATGCATTGAAACATGATACATATACATTTGCATGATTGTATATTCATATGATTAAACAAATTAGTGATTTGTGAACTATCTGTGTATGTATTACATGGCGATAGACACGCAAGGTGATCGTCAACATCTAGACATTACTGGAACATCAAGGCAATAGCATTTCAAGAGTGTACTGTGAGTCAACTTAGATGTGTAAACTCACTTATATATGCTTCTGTATGAATTGTATGTTTAATATGAAATGTGTGTACAATTGATTGATAAATGTTGGACTTAGGTCCGAGGAGTTAGTTATATGGCATAAGCGCACCAAAATGAAAGGTAATGAAAACATAATATATGAAATGATGCATCTCGTTATATTGAAATGCGTGATCAAATAAAATAGTTGTGACTAAAGTGAAAATGCGCAAGAAAGAGCTTTGAGCTTAGAATTATGAAAAAAAGAGTCTCATGCTTCGATAACATGAACTCGGTATCCACAATGGATACAGGTCAGCCATGAACTCAGTACCTAAAACGGGTACAGGACAACAAATTGTCTTGATAGGCAATTGGTCACAATAAAGCAAAATGAAAATGAAAACATATGAGCATTTACATATGCATTCCTAGATGCATCATATGATTGAATTGAAATGATTTATTGAATTGCTTTAAAATAGTGAAATACATTTGAAGTCAATGGATAATGTGATCTGATATGCAATACTAACTTATGTGATGTACTTGTTGAAGTATGATAAATTGTAATATAACTTGTCTTTATGATTTGACTGTGAGAGTGCATCAATGATGGTTCACTCTCTAAATTTGCAAATTCATTAAAATTGTATCATTGTTTTTCAGGTTTAGGGGAGTTCTAGCTACTAAACGATCTAGTAGAAGTTAATACTTACATTTTGGGCACAGAAATGACTCAAAGTTCTGATTAGTTGAATCTACGGGGTCTAGTTAGAGTCTTTTGCATTAGCATCCCATATCATATTACACATTTTCATACTAAGATTAAACTCTCAACTGTTGTATATTATAAATGTAGATTCTGAATTATAATCACATACGTGACTTTATATGTTTGTGAAAGAAATGGGAAGAAATGAATGATTTGAATGCTTATGATATGTTTGACTATTTGGATTGAGTTAATTTGATTGTACTAATGTATCATTTTAGTAGAGTATGTTCTTGAATATTCTCTGGTATGTTCAGACTTATGCTCTATGGGAGTGGTATGTTACACACCACGTGGTTCTTATCAATCTCTCATATGGAAGCGAGATAGGTCTCTATACCTTTCTTCAATCATTTCTCAATGTTTATGGCTGATACATAAGTTATTACCATTGTATCATCTTTCATTCCACCACCGGATCTACAACAATTAACAAAGAATGAATTTTTCTTGTGCATGATCATCATACCTTCTAAACTTGGATACAACACCGCCTTTGTTGCTTTTAAGAAATTGATCCCTAATATCAACTCAAAATCTTCAAGTGGTATGATTGTGCAATTAAAGTTGGCACGCCAATTCCTTATGCTCATTAGGACATTGTAAATAGCTCCTACCATCGCTTGTGCTTTACTCGTAGGGGTTTTTATCCTTGTTAGGTTCTTGTACACCTTGACCCCAACTTATGCACCATCTTTTCCATTATGAAAGAGTGCGTCATACTAGTATTTATCATCGCCATTATCTCCTTTCCATTGACTTGTATTCCTACATAAATTAACTTGACAAAAATGTTAGACTCACTTTTATTTATGTTCAACAAGGCGATTAGATTTAGTGCCACCTCCGAATCGTCTTTTTCTTCTTTAATGATCAATTCATTCAGATTCTCCTTCCTTGGACATTCTCTCATAAAATGTGGACCGCTGCATAGGTAACAAGCAAGTTTGCCTTTCTTGGAGGACCTTTCCCCTTGAAGTCTCCCTTCTTGGAGTCTTTCTTTTTTTGCCCCTCGTTTTTCTCACGTTGAGCTAGGCTTTGCCTTTGGAAGAATTTGATGAGCTCTCCTTAGGTCCTTTATCACTTGAAAGCCCATCAAAGCATCAGTAGCTATGCTTGCACCAACCATGTCCTTAACATTCTCCCTCCGCAACTCTATTTACTCTTATGGTTGTAAACCAGAAAAAAAAAAAGATGAGGAGCTTGTCCTCGTTTGACATATTGTCAATATTAAGCATTAGATAACTAAACTTCTGAATGTACACTTTTATCGATCTGTCTTGTTTCATCTTCTTGAAGGCATCTCTCGCGAGCCAGGAAGTGTTCACTAGAAGGAATTGATCCTTTAACTCTTTCATCTTGTCCCATATGTCGATGGGATCTTTACCCGTACTAATCTCCGCAGAAGTCCTCATTCTCCACTAAAGCTTGATATCTCCATCTAAGTACATGGTTATCACATTGACGTTCTCAACATCGGGTGTCTTAGCAACCACAAAGTATTAGTCCATGTCCCACAGAAAGTTCCCGAGCTCCTTCGTGTTTTGAACACCTTTGAAAACTTTGGGCTCACGCACCTTCACCATGGTGCTCTCGACACGTCCGGTCTCTCGTGTCGCAACAACATACCTTAGATCGTCATCCTAAACCTAGTATCCTTGTGTATCTTCATTAACTTTGATATTTGATGCTGTAACGCATGGATTTATTCCAGTAACATCTCAATATTAGTATTATAGGAAATGTCCTCCTCCTCCCCCTGAGGAATTAGGCCAATGAGTGCCTCCACTATAGTAACATGCTCCGTCAAATTGTTGTCTCTTGCCATCTCCAATTATATTTCTGATTCCAATTATTACAATGGTCTTCTTAAGCACCAAACTTATTCGCAAGTCACGCCTACTTTTTTACACAACAATCTTAATTAGGTCCATTTAAGCCAGACTCAGCTTTTTTACGTAATCGTCGACCAACAATCTTGTTCTTGAACTTCTCACAACCCTCGCAATATTTAACTCTCACACTCGCAAGAAACTGCGGAAGCAATAGAATATTCAAAGGCAACAATAAAGCAAAGAAAGAGATACAACAATAGTGTTAACCTTTATTACTTCCCTCAAAATATACAAAGGATGCTTTCTCAATCTCTATGTATCACTCTATATGAGGATTAAGACTTAAATGAGTTATATATAGGCATCAAGGGTTAGGGAATAAATTAGAATCCTAGCATATCTCTACTACTTAAAATCACATATCATCCTATCAGATTACATCTATCCATTAAGATAACATCCCTATTTAAATAGGATTCTATCCAATAAAGCTTGTCTACATCTCAACTAACAAGGTAAAAGGTTACACATAATCTATCTCTATCCATGAAGATATCCACTATCTTCAAATGATCCTCCCACTTGGTCTTTATCCTTTAGAGTCGATGTTTATCTTCCGTGACCTTATCCGCTACATCTCCCTACGATCTTTATTGTTGATGATGAGTCATTCAAGCCAAAGTCAATCATAACATACTAATCCAATACTTACCCATGTCAAGTAGTAATCACTAAGTCTTTAGTCCATTAAAAATTTAGCTTTAGCCATATCAACTCGTACAAGGTACGAAATTCTACCAAAATTCGTATCATGTTTAATCTAATTTGCTAAGTCACCTTAAAATTTTCGCAGGTCATCGTTGTCTGTATGTACTAAAAGGGTTAGCAGCTTTTGTTAAGAAGAGGAACGAAATAAAGAATGAGAAATGATTTTTTATTCAAGTTAAAGACCATTTACATTGTGACCGTATATATACATCACTGTACAGCTACTCTTTCTAACTAAATACAAGGACTAAATAGCTAAGTATAAGACTAACTAATTACAGATCAGCAATACACAAATATTAAGGAAATAAACTCTCAACATGCCCCCCAAGTTGGAGGGTAAAAGATATCTTTTACTCCCAACTTGCTAACTAAATATTTGTGTTGAGCAATACTTAACCCCTTTGTAAGCAAGTCTACCATCTGCCCATTTGTAGACATGTGCTTAGTTTGAATGTGCCCCATCTGTATTTTTTCTCTGATGAAATGGCAGTCAATTTCAATGTGTTTTGTTCTCTCATGATAAACTGGATTGGAGGCAATTTGTATTGCATCTTTGTTGTCACAGTGTAGAACCATAGGCTTTTTTATTTGTACTCCCAATTCAGCAAGTATACCTTTAATCCACATGAGCTCTGCTACTGTAATTGGCATATTTCTGTATTCAGCTTCTGCCGAGGATCTGGATACTGTGTTTTGTTTCTTAGACTTCCAAGATATCAGGGAATTGCCTAGCTTGATGCAATAACCAGTAACGGATTTCCTTGTCATTGCACAAGATGCCCAATTTGAATCACAAAAGGCTGATATTTCTGGTTCTCCTTCTGCAGCTAAAAGAATGCCTTGCCCTGGATTCTTTTTAATGTATCTGATCATTCTCAAAGCTGCCTCATAGTGTGATTTTTTAGGTCTCTGCATGAATTAACTAAGGTGTTGAACCCCAAATGCAATATCCGGGCTTGTATTTGTTAAATACAAAAGCCTTCCAATCAACCTCTGATAAACACTAGGATCCTCTAATTCATTGTCAGTGTGCTGCAATTGTAAAACTTCATCATAATCTGCACTAGTCATCTTCAAATTTTGTTCAAGAGGAGTGTTTGCTGGTTTAGCATTCCCCAATCCAGTATCTTCTATTAGCTCTAAGGCATATTTTCTTTGATTCAGCACTATTCCTTGTGAGGATCTCGCAACTTCAATACCAAGGAAGTACTTGAGAGTTCCAAGATTTTTCATCTTGAAATTCTTATGCAGAATGTCTTGAAGATCTTCAATCAAGTACCTGTCATTCCCAGTAATCAAGAGATCATCAACATAAATGAGCATAATTACTATCTTGCTACCTTCAGTCTTGGTGAACATGGAGTAATCATGCTTGCTCTGTGTGTAACCAGTGTTGATAAGAGCCTCACTAAGTTTCAGGTTCCATTGTCTAGAGGCTTGCTTCAAGCCATATAGGGATTTGGGCAGTCTACACACTTGATTGCCCCTTGAGTGCCAAATCCCTGAGGTAGAGTCATGTAAACCTCTTCATGAAGATCCCCTTGGAGAAAAGCATTGTAAACATCCAGCTGAATAAGAGGCCAGTTATTGAGAGCAGCAAGAGCAATGACTAGTCGAGTAGTAACTTGTTTAGCTACTGGGGAGAAAGTGTCTTGAAAATCAATCCTTGGTTTTTGACTGTAGCCTTTAGCCTTCAATCGAGCTTTGTAACGTTCAACTGTGCATCAGAGTGGCACTTCACCCTAAAAACCCATTTGCAGCCAATGGGAATTTTACCTTCAGGTAATGAAACAACCTTCCATGTGGCATTTGCTTCTAACGCCTGGATTTCCTGTTGCATTGCCACTTTCCAACAATTATGTTTAACTGCCTCTTGGTAAGTTTGTGGTTCAGGTATATGGGAGATTGAGGCAACAAAGCATTGTGTGGGTGTAGGAAGATGAGTGTATGTTATAAAGTTTGAAATAGAATACTGACCTTGAGTTGCAGAGGAAGATGATGAAGAGGATTGAGTTGAACAAATATAATTTGACATCCATGCTGGTGGCCTATGAGTCCTTAGACTCTTTCGAAGTTGAAGTTGTGTATTGGCAGGAGTGGGCTGTAGTAATGATGATGTTGCAGGTGGAGTAGTGGAAAGGGAAGATTGTAGGTTGGATAGAGGTGATTGTGGTGAAGATGAGGATGATGATGAAGAAGTAGTAACAGGATGAAAACATGAATCTGATGATGTAGGCAAAAAAGATGTTGGTGGCTGTGATGAAATGAGAAAATTAGTATCATCAAGGGTACCAAATGCATGAATATCTAGTGGAAACATAGGCTGATCCGTAGGTGGAGTCTTAAAAGGGAAAACATCTTCATGAAAAATGACATCTCGGCTAACAAATTTTTTTTGAGACATTGGATTGAAAAGAATGTACCCTTTTTGAACTGAAGAATATCCAAGAAACATGGATGGAGTGGCCTTTTGTGAAAACTTATCTTGATAGTTGGTGATTGTAGCAAAGCAAAGACAGCCAAAAACTTTTAAATGAGATAATGAGGGTGGCTTGTGATAGAGAAGTTCATAAGGTGTTTTCCATCCTAAAATTGGTGATGGTAATCTATTTATCAAATAACAAGCAGTGAGAACACATTCCCCCCAAAATTTGACTGGTATATTGGAATGAAATTTAAGGGCTTTGGCTATATCAAGGAGGTGTTTGTGTTTTCTTTCTGCCACACCATTTTGCTGTGGTATGTGAACACAAGATGATTGGTGAACGATGCCAAGGGAGATAAAAAAGGAGTGCCCTCTTTTGTAAAAAACTCACTGCCATTATCACTTCTAATGATTTTGATAACTGCAGAAAATTGAGTTTTGACATAGGCAATGAAATCTTTTAAAACAAGGAAGGCATCACTCTTGAGTTTAAGCAAAAAAAGGCAAGTCATCCAAGTTTTATCATCAACAATTGTTAAAAAATATCTATGGCCACTGTGAGTAGAAAATCTATATGGACCCCAAAGATAATATGAATTAATGAAAATGGAAGGTCAACTCTAGTTTCACTAGATGGAAAAGGTAATCGAGATTGCTTAGCAAGTGGGCAAACAGTACATTGAAAAACATTATGTGTTGAAGAAGAAACAAAATGTAAAAAGGGAATTTTATTCATTTTTGAAATTGAAGTATGACCAAATCTAGCATGCCACAAAGAGTAATTAACATGCTAAGACACAGATAAAGAAGTAACAGGGAACTGATGAAAAAAAAGAAACGTTTACATTGGATTGTGAAACTGGTTGATGAAGCAGTAGGTAGAGACCATCCTTTTCTTTACCAATCCTCATCATCCTTCCACTGCAAAGGTCCTGTAGAACATAAAAGGAAGGATAAAGGGAAACAAAGCAATTGAGGTCTTTAGTTAGTTTGGAAATGGATATAAGATTGAAAATTGAAAGAAGGAATGTATAAAACATTATTTAACCTATGACTTGGAGATAAAGAATGAGAGCCAATATGAGTGATGGAAGCAGTTTTACCAGTGGGCAATTTCACATAACAGTTAGAAGTACAAGCAATAGGTGAATCTAGAGAATCAAAAGCAAAAGTCATATGGTTAGAAGCTCCAGTGTCAAGAATCCAGGGAACTGGATCTGAACCAAGAGAGGTACCTGCCATGTGAGCTACTGCCTGCACTGATGACTCCTTATTGAGAAGATTAAGAAGTTGTTGATATTGTTCTGGAGTGAAGGTTGGTGTCTTGAAATGGGAGCATCATCAGAATCATGAGAGGAATCATCGACAGTGACTACATTCTTTACAGAAGGAGGCTTCTTCTTGGTGAATTTGAAATCAGCTGGAAAACCATTTAATCGATAGCAGTTTTCCTTCTTATGGCCTTCAATATGGCAATGATCACACTTGCCATTAAATTTCTTCTTGGATGTAGAAGAACGGTGAGTAAGAAGAACATTAGGTTCAGAGAACGGAGGAGCTGCAATCTCTCGTTGATGTTCATCATGAACAACCATGGCATAAGCCTGATTAACCAAAGGAAGAGGCTGCATTAACAGAACTTGGCTACGAACATTAACATAAGTTTCGTTTAGGCCTATAAGAAATTGGAATAGACGTTGCTGAGAGAGTTGAGCATGCTTCTGAGTGAGATCACAACCACAAGTAGAGGCAGGGACAAGCATATCATATTCATCCCAGAGTAAGCGCAATTTTGTGAAATAGGAAGCAACAGAGGAGGTACTTTGAGTATGAGAGGTGATCGCACAGTGGAGATAGTATATTCTAGAACCATCAACCTTATCATATCGCTCTTTAAGATCCTGCCAAACTAAAGTAGCATTCGAGGCTAAAACAAAACTAGCCGATAGCTCATTTGAAACAGTATTGAGAATCCAAGAAAGAATAAGAGCATTGCAGCGATCCCATTGAGCATGAAGATCGAAAGGAAGAGAATCACGAGAGCAAGATCCATCAATGAAGCCAAGCTTATTTTTGGCGAGAAGAGCAATCTTCATAGAACGACTCCAGATGCAGTAGTTGTCGGTGCTGGTGAGCTGATGTGAAACGAGAACAATGCCCAGAAGATCAGACGGATGAAGGTAAAGAGAACTGTGAAAATCAATGGCGGTTAAAGAAGCAGAGGAAACAGAATCAATGAGAGCCATGAAGAAATTAGGGATTTGACAATGAAATTAGCGATCAGGAAAGAATGAATAGAACAAATAAATAAAAAATGAAGAACTGAAGATGATGAAATTAGGGATCGTGAAAAGAATGAATAGAAGAAAGGAATAAAAAATGAAGAAATGATGAGAAAAGGATCGAGATCGAAAAAAATTCCGATTAGGGCTCTAATACCATGTTAAGAAGAGGAATAAAATAAAGAATGAGAAATGATTTTTTATTCAAGTTAAAGAATCATTTACATTGTGACCGTATATATACATCACTGTACAGTTACTCTTTCTAACTAAATACAAGAACTAAACAGCTAAGTATAAGACTAACTAATTACAGATAAGCAATACACAAATATTAAGGAAATAAACTCTCAACAGCTTTCCTCGTGGTTTTGCTTGGATAGTCATGATAAGTGTACTCCGCACTGTTACATGCTATTTGGGTAGCGCCAGGAGGATTCAACGTGGGTATGGATCCATGATATTCGTCGACTGAAAGTCAAAGTTAACGTTGTCAACTAAGAACATATTTAATCTTTTTTAAATAAGAAAATGAAATCTGCGTGTTGGTGGCCCATCCTACATGTCTTGTCTTCCACTCTCTGGTAACGGTTCTCTCACGCTAAAATGGCCTTTTGTCCATTTTAAAGGGAAGGAGCTCTAAAATACCACGTAGCATAATTCTATTGGCTATTTTCCTTGTTTTGTGCTTATTACTCCGTCACGTCAACGCAGTGTTGAAGACTACATATAATATAGCCTTCCATTCCCAATTTGTATGGCCCGTCACTTTCTCTCCCTCTCTCAGTCAATATGAAAGTGTTTTCCTCCGGTGATCGGAAGCACCGTCGGAGCACCACCAAAAACACTCTCCTACCTCAGAAGCTTAACGACTACCATATCGCGGAAGCTGGATTCGATGGCGCGTCCTTCTCCGGTGCAGTCTTCAATCTATCGACCACGATCGTCGGTGCCGGAATCATGGCCCTCCCTGCCGCTGTCAGCCAACTAGGGCTAATTCCCGGGCTTGTGATGATCATATTCGGTGCGATCTTAACGGAGTCGTCAATCGACTTGATCTTACGGTTTGGTCGAGCTTCCAAGTCCGCCACTTACTCCGGCGTCGTCGCCAACGCATTCGGCGGGCCTAGCCGCGCGCTACTTCAGGTCTGCATTGTCATCAATAACTTGGGCATGCTCGTCGTCTACATGATCATCATAGGTAATAGTTGGTATTGTGTTCGTCTTCGCTTTAGCGCCCAAAAGCGTAGTCGTTGTTGTTATTTGTTCTGGAGAAAGAAACCGTCAAGTTGTTGGGTTTAACGGTGTTAATACTATCGTTGACAACAGGTGACGTGTTAGCAGGGACATGGTCTGATGGGGTCCGCCACACAGGTGTTATAAACGAATGGTTTGGTCAAAGCTGGTTGACCACGCGCTTCGCTTTACTGCTACTCACGACCGTACTTGTTTTCGCTCCTCTAATTTCTTTCAGGCGCCTTGGTAAGCTCATGCGTAGCACATACTTTTGTATATGTAAGCTAACTTAAATAAGTTGAATTTAATAAAATGGTATCACGTTAACGAAAGTGACATTTAATCTAGTAAAATTAGCATTTGACTGAATAACAATGTTATTTTTAATCTGTGTAAAGATGGCAAAATAGATTTAAATCTAAGAACATCTTTTATGATGTGCATTATACGAACTTTGCATTATATGAGTGTTGGAGATAGTGCACTAGTACTGAACTTATAAGAAGTGTTATGTAGATAATGAAATGTTGGTGGAATTCCGATGTCCCATTACATGGATAATTTTAGAGTGTGACGCATTGTGAAAAGTGGTGTCATGAGATATAGTATAATAGAATACTGACGTAGAAACTCATTAATGGGTTGAAGATTCTCTACCAAATTAAGTATCAAATTAACCAAAGATTGAAATTAATTCCGTTCAGGTTGACTTGAACGGTTTAAACAGTAATTTAGCATAATTTACTAAAAATGAAAAATAAGGATTGATTGTATTTTATTATTTTATAAGTGTAGGATTGATATCTTTGAGTTTTACTATCTGCAATGCTAGATTCGTTGAGATACACGTCGGCATTGTCGGTGGCTTTGGCTGTTGTATTTGTGGCGATAACTGCGGGAATAGCCATAGTTAAAGTAATAGAAGGAAGTATTGGACTGCCACGTTTGATGCCTAAAATCACCGACCAGGCCTCTTTTTGGAAGCTTTTCACAACCGTGCCTATTATAGTCACTGCTTATATTTGCCACCACAATGGTATGCTGCTAAACTAAACACACACAATGTAGCATTGATTGCTTGCTTCTAATTGTAAAATGCTTGTTTCAGTTCACCCCATAGAGAATGAACTGAAAGATTCATCCCAGATGAAGTCAATAGTACGAACCTCCCTTGGATTGTGCTCGTCGGTTTATGCTGCTACTAGCTTCTTTGGGGTTCTTCTTTTTGGTGATCAAACGTTAGATGATGTGCTTGCCAATTTCGATGGTGATCTTGGGATACCATATTCCGCAGTGCTCAGTGATTTAGTTAGAGTGAGCTATGGTGTCCATCTGATGCTCGTTTTCCCAATTGTGTTCTTCTCCCTTCGGCTCAATTTGGATGATCTACTCTTTCCTCATGCACTTCCCATTGCGAACGACTGCAGCAGATTTTCTCTAGTAACAGCAGCTCTAATGGGATTCATCTTTGCGGGAGCAATTTTTGTGCCGAACATATGGGATGCTTTCCAGTTTACTGGTGCCACAGCAGCTGTCTCTGTAGGTTTTATTTTTCCAGCTGCCATCGCCCTCAGGTATGCATCTATGTTATATTTAAGTAGAAATCTTCTGTTGCAACATTGGAAATCACCACTTAATATGATCACATATGAGGTGGTCACCCTCGTTCAACTAGTTTGTGGTTCTTCTTAGTCTTACTTTCGTTTTATTAAGATTTTCCATCTCAACACGAGCAATTACTAACCTGAATTTAACAAAACTAGTAGGTCATTGTGACCTGGCAACTATCTGATGATAGATTGGTGCCAATGACTTAAAAGTTGTAACTTTTATGAGTTGATTGTTGTGGTTGGCAATCTCTTTTATGTGGATTGATGTTTGGAACATCTGGACTCAAAGGGATTTCATAAACCAGCAGATGAAGTGCTTTGTTTTCCTTAATATATCCGAGAGACGTCAGAGGAAGTAGGGCCAAGACCTGATTCAGTGATCCCATAGCTTTAACTTGAAAAACCTTACATAAATCAGGCAGCATGCTCATAGGAGATAATATCACATTGTGAGATTGAAAGCAATTATTACCGTTGTCAATGGACTTTTTTTAAAATTTCAAACTGTTTTTTTTCCTAGCTGGTCTGCAGAACACAAGATCTGAAGCTTGACTCTTTTTAAATTTAAACCTCAATTCAACTGAAAGCTTGTCAATTCAAAATTTACTCATTGATTTCGGCTTAAACCAAAATGCCAAATTTTAAACTGTTAAACATTATCGTTTTATTTGTATCTGTTATCCGCCTTATGGCTGCTCAGAGGCTGTTGTCTCTGTTGCCCTTGTCCTGTGCAGTAACTAGGAAAACTTATTCTGTTGATTTGCTGGTTGTCGTCCAGGGATACCCATGGAATTGCGAGAAAGAATGACAGATTATCATCATGGACGATGATACTATTAGCCGTCTCTTCAAGCACTGTGGCCATCTGTAGCGATATTTACGGCATTTTCAGGGAAGCCCGAAGCTAACATTAGAGAGGACTGAAACTGGTGACTGGTTCTATTCGGACATAACTCGAGCTAAGAGAAGCAAATTGCGCCACTTGATAAAATCGGTATTGATACTGTCTTCGCTGCTTCAAGAGCTCCATCATTTGTATACTTAACCTGAATTTGGCGGCTTTTACGTCATTAAATTTATCTGTACATATCCTTTTCAGATGCTATAAACATGGCAACTTTGATATGTAAATTGAAAATTGGAATCCTTAAAGTTTGTTGAGGAAAATGTTCCATTTGATTTATGGTCTCCTTAAATTCGTGTTTGGATTTGGTGCTTTTTGTTCTTCTCTAAGATCAAAATTCATAATCTTTTGATCTGTTCATTTTATCAGGTTAAGGCCATCGCGGTTGTGGGCTGGTTCTCCCTTTCTATGCAGTATGAGCATATTAAACATGCCATACAGGCGCATCTGTGACGTTTTTGTATAGATCCATAGGCTGAATCGTTCAAAACGAACCATTTTACTCTGTGCCCCGCCTCAGTATACGCCATTACTTTGCTGGGCCACACCTTCCATTGATTTGTAATTTATGGATGACAATTGAGCCTGACCTAATCGCAGGACGAAAAACTATCAGATTAAGGCTTGTTCAGACGCAAAATCTCGCATGAAGTTCGGGTCAAAAGATTTGAACGTCTGATCCCCCATTTAAAATAATATTATTTTAAGATTATGTAAAGAACCTAAGTGATTTTAGAAAAAGAATTATGTGTTTCAATAAACCGAAAACTAGCAATATATCATCCCAAAACAACCTAATTAAAGAACTCTTAAATAAGGCTACACTACCTAAAATACAGATGAATCATACAACAAAAGGGAAGTAAAGATATGTGCAAGATTTCCTAAATAAATGGACTAAATCGGCAGCAGCGATTTTCCACTAATTTAGCAATTCTCCAATACCCCCTCAAGTTAGAGCTTGGACATCTTGAATGCTCAACTTGTAAAGATGGAAATGAAACTGATCCTTTCTCAGTGCGTTGGTGAAAATATCAGCAAGTTGTAGGGAAGTGCATATATATGCAGGGCGAATCTTACCGGTTAATATCCCATGATAAATGAAATGACAATTCATTTCAATGTATTTAGTACGTTCATGGTATACAGGATTAGTGACTATATGTAAAGCTGCCTGATTATCACAAAACAAACGCATAGGTTTAGAATGTGTTACAACAAAGCAGTCCAATAACCCTTTTAGCCACTTCAGTTCACAAGTCATGGTGGTCATAGGTTGATATTCAGCTTCAGCAAAAAAACGACACACTGTGTGTTGCTTTTTAATTTTCCAAGAGATAGGTGAGTTTCTACAAAAAAACAAAATATCCAGTTACAGATCGTCTCGTCAACAGACAGTTAGCCCAATTAGAATCGCAATAAGCAGTCAACTTGAGATCACAATTGGCATGTAACAAAATACCCTGTCTTGGATTACCTTTCAAATAATGCACCACGTGAAGAGCAACCTCCCTGTTACAGATACAAATCTACTCAACGGTGACATATACAAGCAACCACAACAACATTTTAAATGAAAGTCCAACATTATTCTATAGACTCTTCAAAATTGGAATTACTCTCCAAGGAAATATGTTGTACAAGCTGTGTAAATTCTTCTAGAACTTGTGAGGTGGCAAGCTCACAGCTACACATTTGCGATATTCTCACTGAAATCAAAAACAAAATTTGTTAGATTTGTATTATAAAAGGAAATGATCTAATAGAGAGAAGATCAATCAGAAATGAAGGAAAAATCTCCAGAATTCCTCTCTTCTTTCTCGATGCTCTTTATTTCTATCCTTTGTATTAGCTTAGCTTTTTTTGTCAAAGATTTTCATGGTATCAGAGCTGCCATGTCTAACCACACCAGCTCCACCAATCAAGGACCAATGTCCTCTGAAAATCCTGTATCTCAAATTACATCTAGTTCAACCATGGATTTTTTCTTCTCTAGCTATCCTTAATTTCAACCCTATCAAGCTAGATACCTCCAATTACCTTTACTGGAAAACTCAAATACTCCCCATCATTAGAGCCCTTGACCTTGACACCCATATCAACCTAGAAAATCCTATACCACCCAAATTTCATGACAATGTTGGACCATTCCCAATGCTGATTACAACATATGGAGGAAATCAAATTAGCTTCTCATGAGTTGGCTAATCTCAACTATTAATGAGGTCTTAATAGGCCAGATATCACACTGCAGTTCAGCCTTAAAAATCTGGCAATGTCTATCTAAGATCTTCAATTAGCAATCAATGGCTAAAATAACACAGCTGCGTTAACAACTCCAAACTATACAAAAAGGCTCAGATTCCATCAGTGGTTATGCAATGAAAATTAAAGAAGTAAGAGACTCCTTAAAGGCTGCTAGGGATGACTTGAAAAGCAAGGATCTCATTGTGTCTCTCATAGGAGGATTAGGCCATGACTTTGATCCTGTTATGGTTCCAATTCATTCACAACTGGAGACTATAACTTTTGAAGATGCTAAATTTCAATTACTTATTCATGAGCAGTGCATAGCCCATCTTAATGTCAGTATAAACATCTCAATCTCTACCTCTCAGAGCCCTTCTCAACCAATAGAAAACTAAGTTCATTTTGCCTATAATAATGATTTCAACAAATTCGCTAGGGGTGGCTTCAAAGGTGGCCCTAGAGGAAGACACAGAGGTGGGAGATCTGGTTGATCTAGAAATAGACTGTATTGCCAAATATGTTCTAAACCAAACCATTAAGCCTGGCAGTGCTTCAAACGTTATGGCCAATCCTTCCAAAGTGCTATGCCTCAATCTCCTCACCCTAACTCATTTCACCCCACATCATATCCACCACCTACACATCCGAATCCATACCCACCTTCTCTTTTACCAAATCCTCCTTTTCCTTCTTAGGTTCGCTTGTGTGTTTAAGGATTTGAGAGCCAAGCAAGTAGTTCTTCAAGGATGCCTTAGAGATGGATTATACCAAGCCGATTTGGACCTCTCTAGTCGATCAACCTCACCACACTTAGACACAAATCAAAGAGTCATTTCTGGCATACTTCCCACTCCTTTGTTAAATACAAGCAAGTGTTACTTAGCTTCTACTATAACTCATGAGCCTAACATATGACATGCCTGTTTAGGACACCCAAATTCAAGAGTTCTCAATATTATTTTACGAAAATTGTATCCATCTAATATCAATTCGCAATTATATTTTTGTGATTCATGTAAGATTGGAAAAATGCACCGGTTATCATTCACTCCATTAAAAATCTCAGCTACTAAACCTCTTGAACTTATATATTTGGATATGTGGGGACCAGCCCCATACCTTTCATCTACAGGGTCCAGATACTATGTTACATTCATACGGATTTTTCCTATAAAACTAAAATCTGATCTATCTGATGCATTTATGAGATTTAAGCTACAGGTTAAGAATTTGTTGGATCTTAAAATCAAATGTTTTCAAGCAAAGATGGGTGTAGAATATCTAAGTTTGCACAAAACACTAACTCTACAAGGCATTCAGACTAGATTTTCCTGCCCATACATCCATCGACAGAATGGGATTCCTGAGAGAAAGCACAGAACAATAGTTGAGGCAATTTTAACCATACTAGCTCATGCTCATCTTCCTCTCAAGTTTTGGCAAGAGGCCTTTGAGTACGCAACTCATCTACAGAATCTCACCTCATCATTAGCTTTGAACTTTATTTCACCTACTGAGAAACTATTTTACAGAACTCCTAACTACAACTTTTTGAAAGTCTTTAGGTGCTCAGTGTTCCCTTATTTACGACACTACTCATTTCACAAGTTTGACTTCCACTCATAAAAAATGCCTATAATTAGGCATCAGTTCAAATCACAAAGGGTATAAGTGCATGGACAAAATAGGACGAGTGTTCATCCCCAGACATGCGATTTTCAATGAGGTATAATTTCCTTACTCTGAACTATTCTCTTCTTCCTCTAATTTTTCTTCTCCTTACACGCCTTCTTCACCAATTAGTACTCTGCTGCCAGTCACCAAACATATACAGATTTTCCTTACCAGCACACATCAAAATAACCAAACTACAAATACATAAAGTTCCTATCCATTAGCTACTACTGAACCTACCTCATCTTCTCCGATATCTCACCCTTAACCTGAGTCATGTCCCATGTACAAAACCTATAACTCTTCTATTTGTTTCAGTTTCACAGCTCTATCTGATTTTTCGATCTTTTAGCAGCATGACTCACTATCAGTATGCTTTTAATTCTGATTATTTATATTATCCTTATTATGATAATGAGTCTCCGTTTGTTACGATTTCTAGGTTTGACCATCAAGTGGCAGATTTCACACCCTTAGCCCCGCAAGTACCGAGAGATGACCAACAAGCTAAGGTATGTGAAATTTGTTCATTTTTGGTTTACTCTTTTTGTACATATTTCTTTTTGCAGGATATAAAATACGAATTCACTTCTCCACCGAGCTACTATGAAGAGCAGTCCTACTTCGAGCCTCCATCTCCATCTCTACCGTTGCCACCACAAGCAAATGAGATGTCTTTGAAGGAGATTATAATGAGTTTGGAGATGAGCACTCTTCAATTCCAACAGTTTAGACAATCTTACGTGCCTCGACAAAGTTCGAATATGACATCAAATGTCGAAGGTAAGTCTTCTTTGGAAGATACGTTGCAAACTTTGACCGCTAACACTTTGACGTTTCAGCGAAATACTGAAGTAAGTATCTGAAATTTGGAAAATTAACAAAGGAATTTAGAAAACCAGCTAAGTCAAATTGCAGCTGCCATTAATCAAATGGAGGTACAAAGTTTTGAAAATTTTCCAACACAACTGGAAATCCATCCTAGACAAAGTGCGAAGGCTATCATATTGCGGAGTGGTAAGGAATTATAGGAACCACTTCCGAAAAATTCTAGAAGAGAGGTGGAAGAAGAAATCACGCAAAGGGCACCTTCATAACCAAAATTGACGCAAAACAAGCTATAAAATATGGTGATTCTGCCCCCTTTTTTAAGTTGATTTTTCAAGGCAAAGAAGGAAGAACAAACAGAGTTAGAAGAGGAAGAGATTACAGTTCGAGAAAAGATGGAGGATGTGCAACCTCCTAAGGTAAGCGATGCAATTCATGTTATTGCTAACCAAATTTTGTTTCTTTTTCCTAGTTGTTTACAGGTATAAGAAGAAGAAAAACAAGAAGAGGCACAAAAAGTACAGTTTTTAGGTGAGCTGTGGGCAAGCAAGTTGAAGAACGAAGGTGGCAAGCAGGTTGAAGAACGAAGGTGGCAAGCAGGATGTTGAGTCTCCACAACGATTGGCGTTACTTTTACAGAGACCATCTTTGTGTGAGAAGGGTGATGCCATAAAAGATGAGTGGACATTAGAGTATGATGGTGAAGCGATGAAGTTTCACTCATCAGAAATCAAGGAGCATTGTGCTGATAAAAAGCCTACTTCAAAGGAAGTTGTTCCAGGTTTATCACAAAGTTTGAGTATGCTTTATGTTGAACTCAAGCATCCATTCGATAATGGATAATGTACATATGTCAAGGGTCAAGCTTATGAACTTTGATAAGCGCTTAATGGGAGGCATCCCATTTGTATCCTTTTCTTTTATGTGTTTTGTTAGCAATTTTTTTATTTTCATTTTTGGTTTAATTTAATTCTGTTAGGAATTTAAATTCACATTTTTCTGTCATTTTAAATTTCATCTTTTATTTTTAAAAATAAAATTAAAAAAGAAAAAAACGAAATTTCTTTTGACTTATCGCCATTCCCTTATTTCCTCTCTCTTTTTCCTTTTTTCTTTCATTGGACTTGTCTCTTATTGTGTTCAACTGCAGCTGCCGAACATCCATACTCCACTCTTGGGCATTAAATCACACTTGCCATGCATTAAATGCTTTCTATCCTAGTCTTCGTCGAAAACCCACCCACTACTCCTCACTTGCAATTTTGTTGATTACATGTTCTCTTGTCCCATAGCAGGTTTGTTTCACAAATTACACACAATTCCAAGGAGACGCAAGTGAGTCACGAAGGTTGGCTACTCCAATCACGTCTTTTGTGGCCTACTGGAAACATGAAAGATTTCAACCGCCACATCTGACAATACCTTGATTTTGGCACTTTCATAATAGAGAAGCTTTCTTTCACCTTTTCCTTTATGTTTATGCTTTTTTAACATTGAGGACAATGTTAGTCTAGGTGTGGGGGAAAGAATTGGACTTTTGATGTGTGAATATTTTCGATTTTTGTGTGAGTTTTCTTGATTTTTGCGTGTGGTTGTACATGTTAAGCCATGAAGCTTTGTCATAGTAGTTTGGATGAGATTGGGCATATGCATGACATTAATTTAGGCTAAGCGAGTTTTAAGGTGAAGCATATTGATTGATTGCAATAATTGATCTCATAAGCTTAGTCAAAATTTTGACATGTGAGTGAGGAGGTAAATTGTGAAATTAAGATGAATTCTTGAATTAAACTTATGTTGGAAGTTTGAGCCTAAATGACATCACTTTTATGTCATGCTATTTCTTTAAATTGTGTGATGCTCCTCTATTTATGTTGCTTTCAGAACTTGCATGAAACCGGTTTGAATTTGTTTAATCACTTGGGAGATAGAAATGACTAAGGCGTTCCTTGTTTTACCCTTAGCTTAAAATTAACCCACCAAATTATTTTCCCTTTGCAAACATTTTTTAGCCTTTACCATTGTTTCTTCAATTAATCACCCCATTAAAAAACCCAAAGACCACATTAGCCTTACCCTATCACAAGTTGTATGAAGCGTTGAGTAATTTGGGATTTTTGTTCTGTATTGTGTGTTGAGATATTTTTATAGGTACTTCTACTCATGTATTTATTGTTTTCCCTTGCTCTTAATTTTATTCGATCGAAAAAAAAGAAACAAAGAAAAAAAAGAAGAAAGAAAGAAAAGAAAAACAAAAAGAGAAAAATCAGACACATAAAAGAAAAAGAAAGAATGAAGCATAGTAGCTTGAGTTAGTATGATTAGTTGTAGTCCTTTTTGTTCATGTTTATCTCATAATTTTAATTGCGTATCCCTTTTACTTGAAGTTTTATGAATGCTTGTGATTGACCCTTTGCCATGTTTTTACCTCACCCGTGAACCTAGCCCTATTACAACCTTGAATAAAGTCTTTATTATCTATTAGCTCATGTGATTTGAATGAATGATAATTAGTGAAACTGCAAGCCTGTGGTAGTGCAACATGTTAGAGTGAGATTTGAGCGAAACACTTTACCCTCAAACTGTAACATCCCGTCACCGATGGGATGTGTACAGTTCATTGCATTCGTATTTGGCATGAGCATTTATTATAGAATTTG
>JANIHY010000002.1:6045238-6058106 GCA_027479065.1 Erythroxylum brevipes
ATGAAATGAGAAATTTATGGTTTCAAAAATTAGTGGATTTCATATTAATGCTTTATGATTTTTGATGCCATGTGGAGAGTTAGAAATGGTTTGTAGCGCAATCTTATCATAGGGTGTGTATCGGAATTGACCTACGGCGTTCCGGTGCATATCCTATGGTAAGGGGGTGCTACAATTTAGCTATTGAAATCAGATCTTATATGGAACTGGTCTGTGATAGCCATATTATCACGGACCAAGTACCGGGTGTCGAAGCTCGACCCCATTTTATGAAGGGCGTCGAGGAAACCAGGGAGGCTGACTGGCCAGGGGACGGGTTACTGCTTATCCTGCCTTCAGAACCTCCCAACTTACCAGAGGGATCGAATTAGCAGGTCGAGATCCTAATCCTCAGTCAGGACAAGGAGATGGTTCTGCACGTTCAAGAAAGGGAACCACAGGGGGGCACCGACGAAGATTTCATCACTGATACGATGTAGGATTGTTTTAAATCGATTTTCTTTTATGTTGATATTATTTTGCAATTGTCAAGGTGTGGGAGGATCAAAATTTCTGACCGTACTGAGGAATTATATCAATGCCTACAAATCGGGTATGTTGGTTTTGTTGGAAACTAGAATTAGTGGCCCAAGGGCTAATGCCATTATACATTCTATAGGCCTGGATTATTCATTCAGAGTCGAAGTTGTCAGGTTTTCAAGAGGCCTTTGGCTTCTTTGGAAGCAGGATTTTGATATCTCAATTGCCATCGCGCACTGACAGTTTATTCATACCACAGTTAAAGCGGACCCAATCACTTTCGACCTTACTGTAGTCCATTCCAGTCCTTAAGTGTCCTCACAACAGAGACTTTGGCCAATCCTAACTTGGATTGGACATTCTACTCATAAACCCTGGCTGGTGGGCAGGGACTTCAATGTTAAACTAGAATCATCGGACAAACGTGGGGGAGTTAGTTCTCATAGAGTTCTGAATATTAGGTTCCGAGAGTGGGTCCACAAGTGTGGTCTCCACGATTTGGGTTTTGTGGGATCCAAATTCACCTAGCGAAGGGGAACTATCCAAGCTCGATTAGATCGCATGTTTGGTTCAAAGGCTTGGCTGCAAGAGTTTTTGTTTACGGAGAGCCAGCATCTCCCCTTTCTTGACTCGGATCATAGGCCTATGTTGGTTTAGTTTTCTAGAGCCAAACAGCGACCTCTCGGACCTTTCCGCTTCTAAAATGCGTGGATCATACATCCAAGCTTCAACGATGTGGTCATCGAACACTAGCTACCAGCCAAGGAGACGATGAGTCAATTGTTGGCCCTTTTTTCTACCCAATTATGGAACTGAAACAACCATGTTTTTGGCAACATCTTCCTCTGAAAGAAACGGTTTTTAGCCAGACTAGTAGGAATCCAAAAATTTGTGATGGAAGATAACTTGGACTCACTCTTGACATTGGAGGATCGATTGAGCAGCTAGTTGCTACAAGTCTTATGTAAGGAGGAAATGTATTGGCATCAGAAGGCTCGGTGTGATTGGATTTTGAAGGGTAATACAAAATATTATCACAATATCACCCTATCCAAAAGAAAGAAGTTAAGGATTGTTAAACTGACAGACTCGACTAGGACCATTGTTATTGATATGGAGAAAATGTGCATCTCAGCCAGGGAATTCTTTGTTCAACTTTATACGACTGATGAAGGGCCTACCTCGCAGTTTCCAATCTCAGGAGCCTTCCCAACGCTGACAGCGGTCTTGCTCTTCCCGTCCCTACCACTGAGATCAAGCAGGCGGTCTTTGATTTGAATCCCAACAAAGCCCCTGGAGTGGATGGGTTCAATGTGCTCTTCTTCCAACATTAATGGGGGAGAGTTGGGCCAGTAGTGGTGGCATTTATCCAGCAAGTTTTTTGACTGGAGCGTTGGGAAGAGGAGTTGAATCAGACCCTACTGATGCTAATTCCTAACTCCCTTCCCCATCTTAGCTTTCTCACTTCCGTCCTATTAGCCTATGTATTGTCCTGTACAAAATTATCTCTAAAATCGTCGTGAACCGTTTGAAAGTGCACATGGATCACCTCGTAAGGCCAAATCAGTGTAGTTTCATTCCCGGCTGACACATCACCGACAATATTATCATTACACAAGAGGTTATTCACTCTTTGCAGAAAAAGACTGGTCAGACTGGATACATGGCCATAAAGGTGGACTTAGACAAAGATTATGACCGTCTTAGATGGAATTTTATCCAAGAGACTTTACTGGATATCGTGTTCCTTGGTAGCTTAATTCGGCTCATTACGAAGTGTATCACGACGGTCTCCACGCGAGTCACCTGGCAAGGAATCGTATCCGAACCCTTCAGCCCATCCAGGGGTATTAGGTAGGGGGATCCACTCTCGTCTTATATCTTTGTGCTCTGCATAGAGCGGCTAGGACACCTTATTTTGAAGGAGGTGGCGGACGGGAATTGGAAACCTATCAGATTGAGTCGTACGAGTCCTCCGCTCTCTCACCTTTTCTTTGCAGATGATCTCGTTCTTTTTGCTAAAGCAATAGAGGTACAAACGCAGGTGATGGCCCGTACTTTAGAAGCCTTTTGCGAAGTCTCTAGACAACAAATTAGTCAAGCCAAATCTCGGATCTATTTCTCTAAAATCGTCTATAGAGACACTGCAAGACGTCTGAACCAAGTCTTACAGATGACATGTACGAATAACCTTGGCTGGTATTTAGGTGTTCCTTTGATTCATGAGGTCACAACTAGACATACATATCAACACATTCTTGACAAGGCTCAACAGAAAATGGCTGGGTGGTGTGCAAGGTTGTTGTCTCGAGCAAGGTGCGTAACCTTAACCTAATCACTTATTTCCTCGCTGCCAATCTTCATGATACAAACGGTTCATCTCCCGCATCAGCTGTGTGACGATTTGGAGAAGATAATGTGAGATTTTATTTAGGGGTCCATGGATGAATTACGAAAAATGCATTTTATCAATTAGGACTCCGGCTGTCAGCCCAAAGCTGCAGGGGGTCTGGGTATTAAATGTATCCACTCCACGAATGATGCCTTGCTGGCAAAGTTAGGTTGGGCGATGCTTACTAAACCCACAATCCTCTGGGTACAAATTTTACACGCTAAATATCACCTCGACATGCATCATATACCCCGCATGATCAACAAGGCAGGGATGTCCGTAATTTGGAAGGGGATAGCCGCATCCTGGTAGGTCGTACGACAAGGGTGTAAATGAAATATGGGCAATGGGCGGCGTATTTTCTTTTGACTGGATAATTGGGTTTTAGATTGGGGGCCGTTAATCCTAGTGGCATCCTCTCAAATAGCTGACAGGCTTTTTCACGCTACGACCGCGAATTTTACCAATGAAGGGGGTCAATGGCTATGGCATCAGTTCGAAACCTTCCTTCCTTCTATGGTTTGTGTGGATTTGGCATCTATCTGACCTCCTTTTGAGGATAGCGAGGATGACAAACTTACATGGGGGTTGACTTCACATGGGAGGTTCACTGTGGCTTCTGCGTATGAATTAATTGAAGGACAGCCCATAGACCCCAATCACAGGCTCTGGGAGACTATATGGAAGTGGGCAGGACCTCAGAGGATCCAATTGTTTTTTTGACTTCTAGCTAAAGGGAAACTGTTGACAAATCAGCAGCGAGTGACTCGCCATATCACCTTGGATAACGGTTGTCCTACCTGTGGCCAAGCTGTAACATCCCGTTCTCATATTAAGGGTTAGGACTTGAAATTTCAACGCATGTAGGCTCAAAGAGATATTACAAAAATACATTTTCTTGCTCATGCATAATGTTAACATACATGCACATAAATATTAAATCTTTGCACAAAAATAAGTGTACATGCATTCATTGACAACTTCCGGGTATGATTGTTTTCAAATGTGATGTTATTGAAAGTGAGAAGTAGAGGAAGTGGAAAGAGTGATCTAGCTATGAGTTGAGATAAGGAAAGATTTGGAAATAAAATTGGCAGTGATCTGGAAAATGTTCACTGAATATGCTTTAGTCTTTTAGCCATAACGTTTTCTATAGTTGTCCAAACAAGATGATTCTTAATTTGGATTAATCTAGAGATATATGGATATATTTCGTATGAAGACATCAAATTTCAGTTCTATTTCTAAAAGTCTCAAAAATTTTATAAAGTTAAGAATTTGGTGCAGTACGTTGGTGTAGGAATGGAAATTTCATCTTCGGACTTTAGGGGAAATTTTGGAATTGATATAAATAGATTTTTGCAAAGGTACCTTCTGAAAAGTTGTAGATATTTCTTTTATCTTTCTAACGATATATAGTATGAAAATTTGGGACATCAAATTCAAAAGTTACGATCCTTATAAATGGAGATGTTCTGGGCAAGGAAATGAGACGTAAGAAAATGAGACGTAAGAAATGAGATGCAAGAAAATGAGTTGCAAGGAAATGAGACGCAAAAAAATGAGATGTAAGAAATGAGACGTAAGGAAATGAGACGCAAGAAATGAGACGCAAGAAAATGAGATGCAAGAAATAAGACGCAAGGAAATGAGACGCAAGAAATGAGACGCAAGAAAATGAGACGCAAGGAAATGAGACGCAAGGAAATGAGACTCAAGGAAATGAGACGCAAGGAAATGAGACTCAAGAAATGAGAAATAAGAAAATGAGATGCAAGAAATAAGACACAAGGAATTGAGACGCAAGGAAATGAGACGATGAAAATGAGACGATAAAACTAAGACGAAAGGAAAGTGAGATGATGAAAAAGTGAGACAATAATGAAGTCGGACGATAGAAATGGCCTTTGGGGTCTCATGAAAGATGTAGATATGAAAGTCCTCTTTCCAATAATTTGAAAACAAAATCAATCATACATCTGTAGTGAGAGTTATGGCAATCACGCCAAGGCATGTACTATACGAGTAAAGACATGAACATGTTAGATTCTTTTGGCTATAACTTTTTCTCTAGACACCCAATGGACTTGATTCTTAAACCATTGGACTTGTAAGACTTTTATCTATGTCTCTACCAAAAATCATAGCCCTTTGAATCTAATTGAGAAAGATTGAGTGAATAGAGTGGGACGGGTACAGTGAATGTACCTTTAGAGAGTATGAAATGGTATTATTCTACTGAACATGCTTCAGTATTTTGATGATATCTTGATATGTAGAGTTCCAAATGAGATAATTTTTAATTTGAAGTAAACTAGAAACATAGTGATACAAATAGTATAAAGAAATGAAATTCTGAATTAGACTTTGAAGTTTCAATTTTTAGATGGAAGTTGAGTATAGGGTACTATCTCGAAATAAAAGCAGTCCGGAGATATTGGAGTATAACTTTCACACTAATGAACCAAATTGAATGTTTTTGATGTCATTGAAAACGTAAGACAATAGAGAAGAGTCTTCTTGAAGAAAGTGTTATGTTAGAATGTGCAAGGATGCTTTTGGCAAGACACTTACGTGTAAAAGACATAAGGCATAAATAGAATGGGTAAATGGGACAATTCTCAATCATTAAGGGCATAATTGGAAGAAGAAGTATTGTCTTGCCTATAAATGGAGTAGAAACACGAAATGGAAGGAAGTATAAGGGAAGAACAAAAATTTTAGAGAAAAGAGAGAGAATGTTATAAAAAGGAGAGAGAAGTACAAAGGGAAGAAGAGAAAGAGAGAAAGAAGAGAAACAAGCTAGCGTTTCAATTTTCCTAGCCCACAAGAGAGATTTTGGGGTTGATCAAGAAAGGAAACAAATAGAGAAAGAAAAGAGCTTCCAATTGAGCTAAAGATTTCTTCATTTGGTTAGGAATCAAGGTAAGATAATTTTGAATCTTTTAGATTTTTTAAAGGATTCTAGTTCATCGAGTTTAGAAAATGTTAGGTTTAAGTATTCTAGAATCAATTTTAGTGATTTTGCATTACGGGATTTTCAATTGGATTCCTAATGGATGATGATTTGGATATTTTGAGACCATATAAGGTTAAAAAAGAGATGATAAGAAATTAAGTTATGGTATAAAGTAATCAAGTGTTCTTGAGGTGTAAGCTTATGAATAAGCTAGGCATATTTAAAGGATAAAAATTGAAAGGAGAATTTAGAAAGATCATATTCAAATGAAGTGTAAAGCTAAGTTAAATAGACACAAATGAATTATGAAATGGGAATGAGTTTAATATGTGTTTTAAAACATATGCCCGGGATTGTCATTGAGCATGCATTATACATGGTCCATTATTGCAATTGTGCATAAATGAATATTTTTACGTGTGCAATTATTGATGAGTGTGCAATGTGTGTTTTGCATAAATGGGTTGTGCAGGTCAAGTGTCTGCATTCAGGCGTTTCCAGAACTTGAAAGCCAATGTTAATCTGGAGCGTACTGTGAGTAGACCTAGATGGTCTTACTTTATTGTTTGTTTTGTTTATGTTATGAATTGAGTGATTATGATTATGAATGTGAATGTGATTTTTAAATGTGTTATGACTATGTAATTGTATTGGTATATGAATGAAATCATGAATTCTCCACTTCAATGTGGAATGTCAGACTAAGATCCGATGACATGTGAAAGTGAGTAAATGGGAGTATGCAAATATGAGTGATGTATTTCATTGCATGAATGCATGAAATATAATGGCAGTTTTGACTAAAGTAGCCAACGAATATAGCTTAAAGCTCAACAAGTAAAAACGAGCCTCGAACTCACAAGTGATTCAGAGCCTCCGTCTCAACGTTTAATGAGCCATGTATCTCCCAAATAGATAAGGGACAATTATTAATGAGCCCTATATGGGATAGTTTAGGCACACGGTCACAACAAAGCAACAAATGAAAAGTGATTCTCATGTGCATTGCAAATGCATAATATGAATGATTTAGTGTAATAAATATGTAGTATTAAAGTGAATGTGAAGTGTGAAATAATGTGAAATGTGTGATGTATGTGTTATGTGAATTATGGTTTATGTGATTGGGTGAGCCATCGATGATAGTCTCTCATTGAATTTGCAAAACTCACCCAAAATTTGCAACTATTTTTCAGGATAAGAATAATACCCCGTTAGGTCAACGGGAGTATACGTACAGCATTCAAGTGAAGGATAGAGGTCGGGATCAGTTTGCGTCTACATTACATTTCTTTATTTTTGTATTGCATTGTATATTCCGCAAATTTTTATATAAATTTGTATTTCAATATGACTCGAGTGTTTTGTATTTGTGAAAGGGCCCGAATGGTTATTGAAAATTGTGTTATTGTAATTGTTTATGCATGAATGTGGGCATAATATGAGTTTCGATTTTTGCAAATATGTTTGTGATTTTGAAAAGAAAATGTATCGATTTCTGAATGATTGAGTGCTTTAGCACACCACTCTCACGGAGCACGGACTCGGATATCACCATCGATGTCAGGTTTGTCATCGCGGGAGTGGGGGGCTATACAAGCAGAATCTTCGATACACTCAGTAAGGGACTGTCTGCGCATGAAAACTCTATGGAATAAGTTTCCTCTAGAGGTGGTAGGCACAGGCTTCTTCCTTCAGGACGGGGCGTCGTGGTTGCTGTCTAATCTTCAGAGGCCCACTACCATACAGCAGGTAGCATGACCCATAATCTTTGGAGTTGTCTATTGGTTCCTTTGGAAATAGAGAAACTGCAGCATTTTTTATAATGATTTTGAATGATCGACAAAGGGCCCAAGGATTATTATGGATTATGTTGATTAGATAACTCGTGCTAGAGCTATGGAAATCTGTGTCTTCCCAGCTTCAGGGATACCGGTAGGTAGTTTGGTAGGCTGGCCTAGACTGGAGCCCGGTTGGGTGAAAGTTAATTCGGATGGAGCCGTACAACAATGGGGCTACAAGGCCACCGCCGGGGGATTGATTAGAGACTGCCAGGGTAAGTGGTGTGGCGAGTTTTAGCATAATCTAGGACGGGGTTCACCGTTGACTACAGAACTCTGGGGCATCTTCTTTGCCTTCAGCTGGCTTGGGACATAGGTTATCAGCGAGTTGTTGTTGAAACCAACTCGCTCGAGGTTATTAATATCCTCTCGTCTTCCAATACTGGTCTGACTGAGGACCATTTTTTGGTGGCAGGTATCAGAAGTCTCCTTAACTAGCTATGGGAGGTCCACCTTCAGCATATCTATCGCGAAGGGAATCAGTGCGCTGACAAACTGGCGACTGTAGCTTTTCTTTTGGGTCCAGGCCTTCATATCCTAAGGGAGCCTCCGCTGGGTATCCTGGAGTTACTGCAATGTGATGCGCAAAGGGTGTTGTATTCTAGAGCTTTAAGTTAGCTCGTGTGTTTTGTTTCCTTTGTATTCCAAAAAAAAGGGTGGCAACGTTTTAAAAATTGTCAATAATAGTTTTCAAAAATTGTCAGTAATAATTTGTGTGTCCACTATATGGTGCAAAGTTACTCAACTTCACAGTTAATAAGTTGAGTAACATAATTGTTGCAAATGAACTTAGAATCAATTAGAAATAATGAGGCAGGAACCAACCTGTGTATTATCTCCTCGAGTTTGGAAGCCACATTTTTCAATAGTAGAGGATCATACAATCTCTGGGGTTATTAGAGGTGTGAAGCCCCTTTTCATAACTTATGACAGAGTCTAGTTGATAAGGGGCATTTCTAGCATAACTACTTCGGTCTTGAGATAGTAGAAATTTGATCCATTGACCTGCTCAGCCAGAAAAAGTAATATGCATACTAATCAGAAGCCAATCTTATACAAAAGCCAAAATTAAAGATTCCAGAGATTGGCCAAAGCAATGGAATCATAGAGCTTTAGTGACCAATTACATACGCATATCGAAAACAATGACACCATGAATTGTGTGTTTTTGAGGATGGTCCTACATAGGAAAACTGAACTCACGTGGAGTATCCACCTACAATAGAACATAAAAGTTCAATTGTATTGCCAAATTTTTTCAACTACCACAACCACATCTGCATGCTAAGAACACACAGCAAGAAGTGGTTGGTGTGTTACCATTTTTCTGAATGTGGAACAATCTTCATCCCTGATGGGAACATCTGGATGTTTCATGGTAGGAATGCATTGTGCTTCCTGTTGAAGTTCATCCGTGACTTTGAGTTGGTCTTCTTCCAAATTCAGGAATCCTTCCTTCATATTCTTCCCTGAACACAGAATAAAGATAACAAATTTTGAGACACTAGGAGATAAATAAGAAGATAAACAAGACTAAATCTTTCAATAATACCTTCCTTGACGAGTTTTTGACACTCTGAAGTCTTTAATTTTCCTTTTATCTTATTGGCAACCGCATTCCTTTCTCCCCTAAGCAGCTCAACTTCCTATTGTGCAAGAATTGAAATTAGATGAATTGTGAAGCAAAAACAATTCCTTCTTTTCTTTTCTTTTAGAAAAGGATGACCTTTTGGAGAGAAAACATTTGGTCATAGAGGCGAAACACAAGATCCAAATTAACAGCGAAGTTGCGATTCTCGATGTTGAGTGCAACATCTTTGTTATTTCTTGTCCACTTGAAATCTATTGTTACTTTCCATTGCGCCTTCACCACTAATATTTTTAACTCCACTCAATGAAGCTCAACACAAAATCAAAGATTGACAAAAAAAAGGAAAGAGATAAAATTTGTGCAGAAGTCTCGAGAGAGAATGTAAATAAGACTGACTTTTATTATTTTATGTGTATAGTGTACAAAGTCAGATTTCATCATATATACAAGACTTAAAACTAAAGCTACTGTACTATACAAGGCTTTAAACTAAAACTACTTTACTGTCTAAGTACAAAGCTACTTGCTACATACAAACTAAAAATGACAACACTTTATTTAAACAAGATAGAAACTAACTATCTTAACATCTCCCCTCAAGTTGGAGGTTGGTGAACATTAACCAAATCCAACTTGGACAACAGTGAAGTAAAAAGAGGTGCAGCCAAAGCCTTCATAAATCAGTCAACCAATTGATGCTTAGATGAAACATGAGCAAGAGCAATGAAACCCAACTTATATTGATCACGAACGACATGGCAATCAATATCAAGATGCTTAGTGCGTTCATGAAACACCGGATTAGCAGTAATATGAAAAGCAGCCAGATTATCACGCCACAAAGGAATTGGAGAGGAAAAAGAAATCTGTAAATCTCTCAACAGATAGGAAATCCACAATAACTCACACACTGTTGAAGCCATACTACAATACTCAATTTCAGCTGAGGATCAAGATATCGTAGGTTGTTTCTATATCTTCCAAGAAACCAAAGAAGTGCCCAGAAACACACAAAAACACGAGATAAAATGACTAGAGGTCAAACATGAACCCCAATCAACATCACAAAAGCAACAAGAGAACAAGGAGAAGAATTAGCAAGCACAAAAGAAACAGATGAATTAGGAAAAAAAACCTTAGAAGGGCAGTTTTTTAAGTATCTCAACAAATGCATCGCAGTAACCCAATGAGCCTGACAAGGAGCAGTAACAAAGTGACTTAATTGTTGAACAAAAAAAGTAATGTTAGGCCTGGTAAACCCCAAATACAACAATCGACTAACCAACCTACGATACTTCCCAACATCCTCCAAGAGGGAACCAGAATTATCTGAGAACTTCAGGCTCTTGGGTAATGGGGTAAAAACTAGTTTAGCATCGGTCAAACCCACATCAGATAACAGATCAATCACATACTTTTGTTGATTAACATACAAACCAGTGGAGGGTCTAGCAATCTCCAAACCCAAAAAATGCTTGGCAGTACCAAGATCTTTAACAAAAAATGTATAATCCAAAAAAAAGTTTAGCATCAGCTAAAACATCCACAAAAGGCCCAATCAACAAAATATCATCCATATAGATAAAAAGAGCCACAAAATTAGAGTTAACAGACTTGAAAAACAATCAGTGATTATGCTTAAATTGAAGAAAACCATAGGAAAGTAAACGCTTAGTAAATTCATAATTCCGCTGACCGGAGGCTTACTTCAAACTATACAAGGATTGATTTAACTTATAAACCTAATTAGGACTAGCTTTAGTATATCCATCCAGAGGTAACATGTACACCTCCTCATCAATAAACCCATACAGAAAAGCATTATTGACATTTAATTGATGTATAGTCTAGGAAAAATGAGTAACCACAGCTAATAACAGACGTACAGTGACTGTTTTAACAATAGGGAAAAAACTATCAGTAAAATCAACACCCTCAACTTGATGATAACCTTTTGCCACTAATCTGGCCTTATACCTATCAACAATCCCATTAGGCTTAAGCTTGACCTTAAAACCCATCGGGAACCAATGGCCTTCTTACCATCTAGTAAAGAAGTCAAAACCCAAGTGTTATTGGATTCCAATGTAGCCAACTCCTACTGCATGGCCCCTATCCAATGATCATGAGACTTAGCCTGATTATAAGATTGACGTTTCTGAATAGCAGAAACATTAGTAAAAAAAGACTTGTATGTGGAGGAAAGATGGGGAGTAGGAATAAAAGGAAAAGTGGGGAGTAACTTGAGAAACAAACAACTGAAGGTAGAACTTGGTTAGTGGTGGCATGAGAGACAAAATCATCAAACCAGGTTGGTTTAGTTGAGATTTTAGTACTCCTACGCAGAGTAGGAGCAGGGATAATGGGACATGGCAAAAAAGAACAAGAAAAAAGATCAGGGAAAAATTTGTCAGTGTAGGAAAGAGGTAGCGTAGGAACAGAAGACTGCTCATCTAAAACATCCGAATATTGATCATATGAGACTAAAGGAAGGGGAACATCCAAGGTGGCAGTGGTTAATGACTTATAAGGATAAGTAGTTTCATGAAAAACTACATCTCTAGAAACCAGAAACGAACTAAAAGTCAGATCAAACAACTTGTATCCCTTTTGGCCCGAACTATACCCCAAGAAAACACACTTGGAGGCTCTCAAATCAAACTTATTTTTATGAGGCTTGACATTTGTATCAAAACACAAACAACCAAAAGATTTCAAATGATCATACTTTGGAGGAAAACCATATAAAATCTTATAAGGGGTTTTCCACTTAAGAAGTGAAGTAGGAAGCCTATTGATGAGGTAAGTAGTAGTAATAATAGACTCACCCCAAAAAAGTTTAGGTAAAGAAGGTTGAAACATAAGAGCTCGTGCTATTTGTAATAAATGTTTGTGTTTCCTCTCCACAATCCCATTCTGATGAGGTGTATAAACACAGAACCTATGATGGATAATTCCCAAATATTTTGTTGGACCCTGAATTTTTCTTGGAAGTTAGAAATATGAAATGAGAAATTATTAGCGATTATTCATGTGTAAAGAAAAGAAGAATTTTTGAATTTGAAATGAAGTAGAAAAGGTAGTTAGGATAAGATGGGTTGCATGTGAAATATTGGAAGTTATAAGTTGAAACATGTTCATTGAGTATGCTTTGGTATTTTATCCATAACTTTTTCTCTAGTTATCCAAATGAGATGACATTTAATTTGGAGTAAACTAGAAAGATAGAGATACAAATTATCTGATGAAATCGAGTTTTAATTTAGTCTCTAAGAATATCAATTTTCATATGAAAGTTGAGCACAGAATGTTGTTTTAATATAAGAATAGTCCAAAATATTTGGGGTATAACTTTTAGATTATGGAACCAAATTGAATGAATTTAGCGTTATTAGAAACTTAAGACAATTAGGAATATTTTTCTAGAAGGTAGTATTAGCAAATTCCTTCAATTATCTGATTAGAAAAGGCCTTGATTTTTGGAAGAAGAAATGTAGCACCCCACACCCGACGAGACCCGAACCCGATATCCACGGTGATATCCGAGCCCGTGACCCGCGAGGGTG
>JANIHY010000002.1:6075790-6085967 GCA_027479065.1 Erythroxylum brevipes
GTTAAACTTACTTGAATTACATTGAGATTTTTATATATAATTATTATCTATATATAACAAATAGCAGGGTCATGCCAATAATTATTTCTATATATAATAATTATAGTTATATATATAATAGTTTATTGTAAAATAATGTTATCAAAATTTTGAATTATTTTTTTAGAATTGTTATTTTTTCATATTCCATTTCATTTTACATTAAATTAGACTTTTAAATTTTACAATTAATTAGATTTAAAAATATGATTAAACTGTATTTTGAGAACAATTTGTAAATGATGATATGTTAATGCAAGCAAACACTAAAGTATTTTTTCTTCAAGAGTTGTTGAAAAGAAAACACTTCAATATACTTAATTTTAAACATTTTGTTATCATAAATAGATGCATAAATTAAATAAAATATATTAAAATTGATGTAAAACAAAATTTTAATAAATTTTTATTTTTCAAGATTTTAAACAAATTAATCACTATTAATGGTAATAGTAATCATTCATTCGTCCTAACTAACCATCATAATTATAATGATTATATTCATTATCATTCCTCACTATATTCATTATAAATTTTATTACTATTGTCTCCCTCTTAAAAAAAGTAAACCTTTTTCATTTGATTCATAGTGACATATGATGTCCTTCTCCTATACTCAAACTTATGGGCTAGATTACCATAAGACATTTGAAACTGTGGCAAAAACGAACACTATTAGGATTCTGCTATCCCTAACAGCACATTTTGATTGACAGCTTTTACAGTACAATGTAAAGAATGAATTTTTTCATAGAGATTTAGATTATGAAATTTAGATGGATGTCCCTCTAGGATTTGGAAAAGAACTAAGGGATAAAGTTTGCAAGTTGACGAAGACCCTTTATAATCTAATACAATCACCAAAAGCATGATTTGAAATGTTTACCAAAATTATGAAAATATTTGGATACCAACAGAGTCAAGATGATCGAACTCTTTTCATAAGCACTTATCTATAGTGGGAGTGACAACACTTTTTATGTATGTGAATGACATCATTGTCACTGGTAATGATGAAAAGGAAAAACTAGAATTGAAACAACAACCGGTCAAGGAATTCGAGATAAAGGAGCTTCGGAGACTAAAATACTTTCTAAGTATTGAGTGACATACTCCAGAAAGGGGATTTGTAAGGAGGCTCAGCACATACTTGACCAGACATAGCATACTCTCTAAGTGTAATTAGTTAGTTCATGTATGATGCAAGGGAATCCAAGAAAATTCTTTTGTTCAAAAGACAAAGGATCTTGCCCTTGAAGTCTACATCGATGCAGATTATGGAGGATTTATAGTGAATAGACGATCAACTACTAAGTATTGTACGCTCCTTGGAGGTAATCTGATAACATAGAAGAGTCAAAAGCATAATGTTATAGCTAGATCATCTACTGAATAAGAATTCAGAGCAATTGCTCAAGGCTTGTGTGAGATGCTACGGCTGAAGATTATCCTAAACGACTTAAAGAGTCTAAGTTGAAAGGTCCTATAAAACTCTACTGCTGTAACAAGTATGCTATCAAGATTGCTCCTATTCAATATGATAGGACAAAAACATACGGCATTTCATCAAAGAAAAGTTGGAGGAACTAGTATATGCCTATCTTATGTTCCAACAGGATACTAACTCGTAAACATTCTTACCAAAGAGTTGAATAACTCCAACTTCTATAATAATACAACTTGAGAGGAAGTGTCGAGATGTACATTAGCTGTAAATATTATTATCATTAAGGGTGTTAATGATATCCTTTAATTTGAGAAATTTTAGTTAAAATTTTCCCTCTAAATTAGGTAGTTTCTTATTTTGTATCTAAGACTCATCGCATATATTCTAATTCATTGTAAGCGAGACAGGCAATGGAGTTCTAAAACATCCGAATCACCAACCAAACATGTAAAATATGAGCAGTAGTATCCTCACAAAGAGAAATGCAAATCACAGTAAAATTGATTCATCGATAAGTTATAAATCCTTCCCTCCTGCATTATCCATATCCCTCTGCAACCACACTTTCATACACATTCACATAGGAAAGCTACCAACCAGAACCTGAAATAAAGTTTTCTGTAATGCCAAAGCAAAACTAAGAGAGAGTCTAAATTTGATAAACAAGACAGCATCAATAACGACGACGACGACGACGACGACAAGATTTGTAACGACAAACACGATAACCTATGTAGTAAAAGATTATACAGTAATGGGCATTTTGTGGTAAGGAAAACAAAAATAGTATGGTTTTATAGATTAGAAGACATTACCCAAGTCTTGCAATTAATATTACAGGGCTTAGTTTGCTAGACAAGGATTGTTTATGGCCCTAGACGATAGGGACCATCGCCCATGTAGTGGCCATCCATATAAAGAGCTGCATTTTGTGGGTGTAGACCGTCCATAACCATGAATTGCATGTCTTCTGAGGGCTTCCAATGCCTTTTCCTTTGATTAATGAACCAATTGTTTATTTGTTTCTGGTCTAAACCAGTTGATTCTGCCAATGCCACCTTTTCTGTCTCCTGTTAGGTACATTACCAAGAAAGTATGAATATAGCCTATCATTCAGGCATACGCAATAATCTGTAAATTACGTGCTTCCGCTATTCGGTAAACCAAAGATATAAACCAAGCGACAAGCTTTAATCAGGTATACACAATACAAGTAGTTTAATCTATCAATCGATTTAGTTTTGATTTAACTCTCCTTCACTAATGAATAACAAGTTTAAATAATAGAAAGGACAAACTTACAGAAGGATATGGCCACTTATAATGTAGCTCCCACCAACTTAGGAGCTTCTGCCTAGCTTCTTTTGGCAGCTTGCCCTTTTTCTTCTTCTTAGAGAGTTCTTGTTTAAGACTACTTAAGTAACCACTGTATTTCTTTAAGAGGTGGTTCTTGAGCTCTCGATCTTCAGCTCGAGGATCAATCTCAGGCAATTCTGTTTCTCCTCCACTGTTCTCTTGATCCTCTTCAGACGAGACAACACCCTCAGATTTCTCATCTGCTCATTCAATCAAACAAAAAGAGGAACATTTTCCATGAATTAGATGAGTTTTAGTTCTATGAATTGTCCTAAATTAAATCTTCCACAGAACTATAGAGACCAGAAACACAAGCAATGAGAATAATCAGCTTCGGAATTGGGTATCAGTTAATGTGAAGAGCTCGCAGAAAGCTTTCACCAGCTTCCGACTATTTGACGCTTGAAGCTACCTGGCTCTGGACTGAAGTTTGGAACTTCAGTCGGCGTTCCCTATATATTTATCCACAAAGCAAATGTCTTTTCAACTTTTTTCCCTTTGTGTTATGGTTCACACAATTCACCATTAGTCAACTGAGAAATAGCAACTCCGTTCTCGAATCATGTTAAACAATAGTGACTCAACTTACAGCTGAGGAACTATTCACTAGCGCAGTTGAAGAACAAAATAGAAACAGGAAAAACCATGTAAAAAGCCAATGTGTATGCTATCAAATAATTATGTTGTTGGGGGTTCCCAGTGCTTTCCTCAGTAGTGTCTGAAGTTTCTTTCATTTCCAAGAAACTTCTGCACTTAAATTCCAGATTCTAGGAGAACTAAAAAGGTTAATTACCATTTGGAAAACCAAGAAATGGTCCAATCAGTAAGCCATTGAAGGCTTTACAGTCTTACTCTTTTCCATTTAATTCCCATCAGTCAAAAATACTACTACATCCAATTCTCTACTTAACTCGAAGAAGGAACAAAGATTTCTTTCTTGGAACCAGCAAAACAAAACTCACATTTGCTTAATATCAGGAAGATCACTTCTTCCTTGAGTGCAAACGAAGATCACTTCTTCTACCTCCATCTTCCACCATCAAAACAGATCCACCCAGATCGATCGCCTCCTCCGACCACTCTTTGTTGCCCTCTCCAAATTTTTCTCTTTAAATTATTACGACACTGCCCCGGTACTAGAAATATATAACGCTCTTAGAAATGTAGGAAAATCATTAGGAAAAGGAAAATGGGAAGTGATAAGAGGTTGGAAAGCGGTTGAAGATAGCAAAAGCGTAATGGTCTACAGAAATTCATTTAAGAACCAAGACCACGTTCTGGCGCGTCGTACAGGTTACATGGGGTAGCCTCGATTTGAACAGCATCCTAGGTTCTTCAGTTCGCAAAAGCAAATCAAAATTTGGACATGAAAAGCCTAAACTAACTAAGAAAATGACAACACTAATAATGTCATCAATATCGAAGTATGTACAGTATATCCCACAAAACCCATCTATGGATTCGGACCGATCAAAACTAGAACCCTCATAAGGGTTAACTTAAATTTTCCAAGAACTGTGTATATATATATATATATAACACATAGGTAAGAGAAGTAACCATGCAATGTCATCATCTCTTGTTTCTACACAAGTGCCTTTTACCTGAAGATTCAGGAAAAGTTTAACAATCCAAAGCCCTCGACCGTAGGCTCGTGATTAGGGTTTGTTAGGAGTAATACTATTGGAATGTGTAATCTCTTCCACAGCATACCTCACCGAGGAATCGAAGAAATGGCTAGTGACTGAAGGGGATAAGAACATAAAGGTTCTTTATTAATGTTTTGTTAGCAATCGGAGTTTGGACTCGTTATCACGTTTCTGCACTGTGCAAGTAAATCTAAACCGACTCTCAATCATGAAATGAACATATATATATAAATATATAATCGAATTTTCTACTCCTTTCCATGCTAGGTGAGGCCCAGCTCTCTTCTCTCTTCTACCTCTCTCTATTCTCTGTTAACGAACAGGCCTTTTGTTTATTCTGCTAAAGACTAGGAGAATTAAATCAGTTACAAGTATTCAGACTTTTAAGATAGAAGGTCTACGTACCAGAATTAAAGATACGTAGAGGACCATTGCAGATCATATTAAGCTGAGTTTCGATCCTACGCATGAAATCCATGGCTTCTTGTATGGGTCTCGTAAGCTCCTCCCGGTACTTCACTAGCATGTCGTGGTAGGCTTCCTGTGTTTGTCGTTTCAGATGTTTAGAAACATGTAAATAAACGGACCCATATGAGATAAAGAGGCAGATTTTAAGGTATATGAGCTGCTTAAATAGATTTAGAGCATTAAACTTCACCATGAACTGATCTAGTTCAGGGTCTTTCGAAGCATCCCTGGAATTAACTGAAGATCGCTGTCTTGATTCAAACTCCTGTCGAGCGGCCACAAGTCGAGCAACGATCTCAGGTGGAGCTCCAACCTTAAAGCATACCAGAGACAAAAAGAGATAAAGGTTCACCGACAAAACAACATTAAGTTTTTCGGGCACTAAGAGAATATGATCTTCTTCAACATGATTATACCTTTTGGCAATCCATGTAAACTTCCACGAGGTTAGAGTATTTAGGGTGAGCTATGATCTTGGCCTTGATGGCTTCAACTTCGCTGGAGCTTTCACTCCCTTGATGCTGGTTAACTGCATGATGCCCTCTCAATAGAGGGTTGTGAAATTTATGAGCATGATGATGTGAAGTGTTGGCTTCAGTCTTCACTATATGAGGACTTGCCTCAGATTGGAAACACTCACTTGATTGAAGATGAAAAGGACTTAAAGGCATCTGGGTCTGTTGATTGCTCAAGTTACAGCCACTACTTGTTCTTCCATAAGGAGAAGAATTAGGAGCAAGAATCTGTGAAGCGTACAAGAAATTACCTCTTGGAGTTGTGTTCTCGTTCATTTGGCTATACTCTTCCATCTCTAAAGAAATCCGAAAAGTAGTAGAAAACTACCAGAAATGACCAAAATAAAAACCAAGTATAGCCAAAAACCCTAAAGGAAGGCCAATATGGAGAAACCCTAGCCACCTAGTCATCTATTGTCTTAGAGAGAGCGTGTCAAGAAACTTAGGTTTTCCATCTAATTGCATGTAAACGAAGAAATCTGACAAGTAAAGATATTGATCCTCGAAAGCTTTTAGGGAGGTCTTGAGCTGAAGTTGCACCAAGACTTGGACATACTAAGAGAAGAAGAAGATATATAGGAGATCAAAATGAACAAATATAGAGACAAAGAGGTATTGAAAAGCAGAAGGCGAAGATCAGAGAGTCCAAGCTTTAACCGGAACCGGCAAGAGACTGCGATTCTTGGGTGCGTGACAAGACCTCTTTTCTTTAATACATGAATAAAGAAATGTTTAATAAATATAAAGGAAAAGATGACCAAGTAGACGAGCCAACTTAGGTTGTAGATTTTTATTTTTTTCCTTCAATAAATTATTGAATAGATAAACAAAGAAATTATTAAGATCATTTTAACTTTTAATAATTTAAATATAAGCCATTAATCTGTTCTTTTTCAAATATATAATACTAATTAAATTATATTTTTATATTTTATCTTTATAAAAATTGGACTGTTTTAGATTATGTGGCTCTCATTTATTATGGTTGCCTTTTCTTTCACGGCTTTCTCATCTTTTTCACCCTATTCTATCTTTTCGGTTTTTGCACTTTGACATTCCAATCCTTTTACTTTTTACATTTCTAACACTAACACTCCAAAGATGCGAAAGACACCTAGTCATTCCTAGCTTGTGCTTATGTATAAACCTAGTAGCAGGTTCTTGTTGCTCTCGTACTATTGCCTCTTGACCATGGGATGTGCCACTTACCTAATCGACGGCTATTTATAGCCCTTTGAAACTTTGTTAACATTCTAATCAGGTATTATGCATTAATTGGATGACCAGTGTTTTTCAAGCAATGATACATTAGATAATACTATTTTGTTTAGACTGGTTCAACTTTTGCATATAATACTCAGTGTTCTATAAATATAACGTCAAGCTTTGAAGTGTATAAAATAGTGTAATTAGACCACGTGCATCACTTACCATTCCTATGTTTAATTATAATTGTACCAATATTAAATTACAGAACAAGGATTTATATTCAGATATCAGAAAATATATAATATGGCTGAGGAGATTCGGAACGAATTTATAGGTATAAAATATAAAACGTTAGTTGGCTATTTATTATGATTGATTCAATAATTTTTTGGATGTTCCTATTTTCAATGTCACATATAATTAAAATTTAATTAATTAAAATGTAATAAATTTTTATTTTTAATATTTTAAATAAATCAATCATTACTAATAATAATAATAGTTTTGTCATAATTATAAAAAAATTTACTCTCATTTTTTATTGTATCCTTTCACATTTCTATTATTATTCCACGTCAACCCCCTCTAAGCTAGTTTCTCTGCCATTTAAATGTCTTCCTTGCAAAACAATGAAAAGTTTAGGATTTCATGTCAGATTACTAAGATTCCATACTTGAGTGCTTCGATTATGAACTTGCTAACCAGTAATAAATCAGGCAAATTCAGGACAAAAAGAAAGAGGAAATATTGTACTTTTTGTGCAGTATCCGCATACTAATTACAAGTTACAGATAGTACGAAATTTCAACGGTAAACAGTGAAACAAAGTCTGGATGTTCATAACCTGTCCACATACGTACTGTTTGTGATGACCTGTTGCAGTAAGACCACGTGTGGTGTACACAGAGACCTAGAGAAGAGGAGGGAAGAGGAGAGGAGAGGAGAGGAGAGGAGAGAGACCGAAGACGCACACAAGTCACAGAGGAGAGACAGACAGAGAGAAAGATATAAATGGTTCTGTATTTTGGGTCTGTGCGACGAGGAATAGCTGGCGGTTATGTCCACCAATTGATGCCAAGACCCATCATCCAAAGCCAAAGGGCTTGCAATACAAACACTAACACTTACACCCCCGAGAGTCGCGCGCTACAAAAGGGTTTCGGTTTGTGGTGTGGGGGTCCAGATAGGTGAGACTGAGACTGAGAGGAGATGTGTCATTTGGTTTCAGATAAACAGAAGCGACCAGTTTCTTTTTCTTCTTTTGCCCTTTTCTTTTCTCTGCACCAGATTGGACATTTCCAAGTCACAGACAGCGAAGACCACCAGGGTGCTGCTACTAGTCATTCACATTCAGGTACTCCTCACCCGTAATCAGTTGTCACTCACTCCAGTTTCTCACTGCTCGTCTTCGCCATTTCCCTATGCACTTTAACCTATGTGTCAACTATACATTCACATCATTCAGTAACTTCATCATTCAGACTACTACTACTTAAAAAACATAGCATAATCCACCACCTTCTTGCTTTTTTTTAGTCTAAGACGGTTAGTTAGGTGGCTTCGAGGCTTTAAAAGAAGTAGGTGAGGATAATATGGAACTCAGCTAAAACGTCGGCTATATATAATTACGTTTCATATAAAGCGCTAGAGCACATGAGAGCCAAAAGTCTTTTGATTTTGTTCTTCATGGTACAGTTATTGTCTAGTCGCATTCCGTGGTGAGCTTTAAAACCTAATAAGAATGCGGTTGGATTGACATTGGTTGCGGATTGATTTCCTTACCTCCACAGTTGATACGTCCATTATTGGTGCCTCCCTTTTTGTAGTCAAATCATCATCTTCAATCATCATTTGAATGAGCTGTTCCTGTCATGTCACCCCATTCAAGTAATTGAAAAAGGACCCCCCAAGTTTGGTTACCCACAGCATAGCATGTTTGTTATTCACTGAACATTACTCCTACACTACACCGCATAGGCATTTGCATCGAGTTGGTAAATGTGAGGTGACCTTACACGAGTTCTCATTAGTTTCTGCTTTTAAAAAAAAAAGAAAGGTTCAAAATTAATGTTAAGTTCTAACTTCTTGCTCCTGTAAATAATGAACTTTCTTGCAAATATTTGCTTGGTTTGATCGATGCACGCACGTAATGAAAAAAAAAGGTGAAGTTTCAAGTTACAGTCTCGATTCCTCTCTTAATTAATGCCTCGTCTCTTTAATTAATTAATTCGTCACGTAATTTAACAGCACTGAAGAGATTTGCTGATCTAGTTACAATTCAACTTGCAATAATGCAGATCATAAACTTCCACATTGTAACGTTGGCGTGTGGGACTGAGACAAAGTAGACCACAGTTTAGTATCTAAATGAGATCTTTAAACACCAATTAAACAACCAATTAAAAGCTGACGACAAGAATCCAAGGGGACGAAGTTGGCGTTTGATGTGCTCAACAACAAAGTAGCAATTACGTGGACTGCTTTTATCCAGGAACTTTACGATGATTTGGCTATAATCCTCCTTCCAGCTACTTGGAAATCTTTGTAAGAAGAAGTGTTAAACATAAAAGCAAAGCTATAACAACTGTCATTTGCTTTATTAGGTAAAGTATTACTCTCTTAGTGACAAAAGAAGGAGGGAAAAGAGGTTAAGGTGTCATCAGCATATTTTTGAGTCAATAAAGAGTCCTTTTCCAGGAGAAAAGATGGATATAATGGACAGCTTAGTCTCGATTAAATAAGGGGAATACTATTAACAGCACTAAGTATTGACTAATGATTAGAAAGAGGTTTGTGGCTATAATTCAAGCTTAGCGAAGATATCTATCTTCTGCTTTTGTTTTTGGTTAACACACAAAAAGAGGCAGGATTTTAATAGAGGTGTTGCAGAAAATTTAGAAATCGTAATGTTGAAAAAGGGAAGTCAGCACTGTTTCCACATTGTCTCTCTGTCTTTTCTTCTGGAGCAACTATTCACCATTTTATCTAAAAAGCTGCTTTCTTTTAGCCGCATGCCATAGCCCGTAGGCAACCCCTACCATGACATTCTCCTGTTTATCAAATATCGAATTTTATGGGTTGCTAGATTATTAGTTAATTGATGATTATATCGGTTGATTTAATTAGTTAATAATTTCAGTTATTTATTAAAAATATTTAATAAAATTAGTTATTAATGTATAAAATAACTTATAAGGGTATGATTTTTATTAAAAAATTATAAGAACATGAATATTATATTTTGTAGTATTTTATTGAATATTCTTATAATAATTTAGATTTAAATATTTAATTTTACAAAAATAAGTTTATAACTTTAATAAATAATAATAATAATCTAACTTTAAATTCTCTATTAATATGAATGATGTAGTCAATTATATCATAATAGTATTTTTCATATAGTATGTATCAATTTTATTATTTAATAAATTAAATTATCTATAATTATAATATGACAAGATACAATATACAGTAATTATATATTAAAAATA
>JANIHY010000002.1:6111143-6126874 GCA_027479065.1 Erythroxylum brevipes
AACTTATGAATTTATTGGCATGAGTATGAGATAGTATGATAAGGAATGTGAATTAGAATGTGATGAATAAGAAGAATTTTGTAAGATGAGATTAGTATGAATTGTATGTGATAGATGAAAAGCATGCTTAAGAAAGCAAGAAATGAAAAAAAAAATTACTCGGCATTGATCCGTTTCGGATAGGAATAGTCCAGATTTTCCATCGCTATGATTAAGATATTCGTATCAGATGTCGGACTTCGGTTTTATTTGTTTCGATTAAATCCGTAATTGTCTTACATTTCTATCAAAACTACCGTTCGTATGCTTTAATTTCAAGTTGACTACTTAATTTCATTTGAATCCGTTTAGTATCTGAAGTGATCCGATTCATTGCTTTCGTTCCGTTTCGGATTCGATCCGTATTTGATTCGACCATTTCGTTTTTGTTTGATTCATTTGTTTCGCATTCGTATTTGATCCGTCTGTGTTCGATTTTCAGTTGAATTTCGACCCTTTTAGCTTCGCAATTGTTTCGTTTGACTTGTTTCCTTTCGTCTCGAATTCTATTTTAATAATGTCCGTGACCAGTTTAAGCAGTGATTGTTGATTTATGGATAAGAAGTTGGGTCTCGGGAACGGGATCCAACAGGTAGAATTATAAGTAATGTGAATAATGGGTGGAACAGATGTTATTGTTAATGATTCAAAAATGGAAGAGTTAGACCAAGAACTTGAGGTACCTGAAGTGACATATAGGGCAAAGGAGGAGATTGTACTAGAATCTGGTTGAAGTAGTTAGGGATGGCATTGGTCCGGGCTCGATTTGACCCATGAGATGTTAAACTCAAAATTAAAAAATGATGTAGTTGTGTTGCTTTCGGTATGACCACAGGTCAGGCTAAGCCTAAACAGCCTTAACCCTCAACCGACCCGTGGCCCAATCGAACCAAAAAATCCTAACCCATGGCCTGATCAACCCTAGATTGGCCTGTTGACTTAGACCGAACCAGGCCGATTGCCATGGTTAAAAGTAGTTGAAGAAGGGCATGAAGTTCCTTTAAAGAGATATTGGAAGAGATGCTTTTTGTTGGCCCCTCAGTGACAACAACAGCAGCAGTAGAAGCAGGCTAAAAAGTCTTGGAAGAATTACCTTGTCCAAAGTTTTGTTTGAGTCATTTTCTATATTCAAAGATGTGATGTCCAAGTTTTTTTACGATAGCTACAAAATCTTTTATACAACTTCTTACTTGAGTTATGAGAAGTTTGAGAAGAGGTATGTGTTGCCAGAATAACATCAGTAGATGAGATAGCTTTTTTTATATGGATCATATTAAGGCAACTTTCCCCTAAGATGAACTCCTTAATTATAATGTTGAAATTGGGTTGAGTTCCTTTATGAAGAAGATAGCTGCAAATGAGAAAATTTCATCATTGAGAGTCATAAGCAAATGCCATATATGTTAACGATCTCACAAATTTATATAGATCACAGCAGCATCAGTATTAGGCCAGGTAGGATTGCTAAATGTCAGTTGATCATAAAGTTCTTGTAATTTAGACATATAACTATTTATTGTTTGTCTATGTTGTTGCATGTGATGAAATCTCCTATACAACTGGAGTTGGCGGACATCATCAAATACATAATAACAAATTTTCAGAAAATTTCATTACCTCCTGGGTTGTGTCAAAATATTAAAAGTCAAGTTTGATGACTTTGACACATATATTTCAAAACCATGCTAAGATTTAATAGTTCATTCCATCCTATGCTACCAATCATTTGGTGAATACATAAATGTCTTCATCTTTCTTTTATGTGAGTTTATGTATTTCTCCAATAACAATACAACAAATGAGTCTCCCCTTAAAAAAGTCATACTTTTTCTCAACCCAAAGGGTCATAGTTGGAATCATAAGAGATGATATGAATGGAAATGTGAACATATCAGGAAAGTTTAAGGCATCCATAGTGAATGAAGACAATAAAATAGGAGAAAACTTGATTATAGAGATAGGATTTGATTATTTTGACCTCATAATTTGATTCATAATGTTAAAAAACTTTAAGAACTAGTCTAATTTGTAAAGAAACTGAACAAAAATATGTTAAATCGGGAGGTCAAAGTATCGGTAAACTCTTTTTAAACCAAATCAAGCCAAAACGATTGGTTTGGACCAAACTAAAGAGGAGGAGACATATGGAAAAATCGAAAAATAGGTATGTTAAATATTTGCTAAGATGATAATGAGTTGGTTAATGATGTGACAACTAACATGCATGCTGATTCTGCACAATATGACGTGACAATGTCTAGGATGTTGGATGATGTGGCAGTGCATACGATGATATGAAAGATGACATGGACTCACAAAATTTCTAACAATTTGTAACAAAATGACGTCAATTTGATCTTCTTCTTCCTCCAAACACCTTGAACTAAGATTTCAAAGTTTAACAACTTTTTTTTGCGCGTGAGAGCGTGTGGGTATGCTTACGGAAATGAATTTTGAACTGTTATAATCCAATTAAGGTGTATATGAAGATCTATTTTTTGAGTAGATTTAACAACTCAAAATATAAAAGTAGAATGATGTGAAAACAAATTAAAAATTAAAATTTTTTGACTCCTTTTATTACAAAGAAGGTCTGATATCATGTGAAGGTAAATAACAAAAAGGAAATAACGAAAAGTTTGGTGTATTTTTGTATATGTTTAATGTTGTATATATCTATCTATTTATATATTTTAGATGACTCTAATTAAAGAAACAAAATCAACAAAATAATTACATAATATTAATTTACATGACTCTAGGAAAAAAATTGGCTAATATATGTTAATGTTTGACTTTTGAAGATTATGTCGATAATTAGTAACAAAAACATTGAAATAATATAGGCAGCCAAGCCCGTCGGCGGCGAAGAAGTCAAAGAATTACACATCAGCATTTGGCGGCTACCCTAATTCGCTTGCTGTTCGTCACAATTAACCTATCCAACGATCAGGATCTCACGGAGACCCAGTCAACAAAATAACACAACCTCTGAGGAGAACTGTGAAATGACGAAGCTGACGTGGCCTAAACATATTTGAAAAGTAAAACTGTTCTAGATTCCATATAGACCGCCATCTCACCAACTCTTTGCTTAACTTTCTGAATTCCATTTTTCTCCCTTCTATACTTCGTAAGCACGATGGGTGGGTCGTAAATAAGGTGAAACAAAGGTCTTATTTCTGGAAAATGTCCCTCCTCTTCTCTGACCCCCAGTCTTCCTACATATACAATTATGTGCATGCCAGGCAGCTTTCACGGGAGGTCGAGCTGGGACCCATAACTATTTAAGCCGCTTGTTCATTTCTTAATGAACCAAAGTTCCATTGACTCAACAATTTCCATAGTTGCTCCGATCAGCCTTAGTTAGTTGGTTCCGATATGAACTCTGCTGTTGTCGGAGATAGTGCCAGGAAGTTACAGGAAACTCCGATGAGAGACTCTAATGGGGTCAATGACATAGCAGCGAAGAGCAGCGGTGGTGATGGTAGGCATAAAAAGAAGAGTAGGAACAATAAGTATATGCCAAAATTTGGTTGCTTTAGAGTGGAAAATGAAAAAGAAGGGAGTTTTGACATAAGGGTCGATAGGATCGGAGAGCCCTCGAATCCTAATCACCTGGTTGTTATGGTTAACGGTATTATTGGCAGGTGGGACTGAGCCTCATTGAGTCTTAGTTTTGTTTGTTTATAAGCATCTCTTTTCCATGCTTTATTGTAAAGTTTTAATCTTTACTTCTACGATCTCTCGCAGTGCGACGGATTGGAAATATGGCGCAAAACAGCTTTTGAGAAAGTACCCCAGAGACATTGTTGTTCACTGTGAGTCCTTTCAATTTACAGCTTTCTGGGAATAGAAACGTGAAAACTGTTTCAGTTACCCTGTTTCAATCACGGTGACACTGGTCAAATGGTTAATTCAGGCAGCAAAGTTAATACTCGGATGTTGACATTACATGGGGTTGATGTGATGGGATGTAGATTAGCTGAAGAGGTGGGTTATGAACTGATTTTTGGTTGGCACTTGGGCTCTAAGTTATTTCCATGGTCAGGAGTACTCGGAGGGTGTTAACGAGTTTCTTTCAGGTCATATCGGTTCGTCAAAGCTACCCATCTGTCCTGAAGATCTCATTCGTGGGACATTCATTAGGTGGAGTGATTGCAAGATATGCGATCGCTAAGCTCTATAAGAGGGGCACTAGAAAGGAAATTTCTGAAGGAAATGGAGAGCGTAAAGTTGATGAATTTGAAGAAACATCCCCAGGGAAGATTGCTGGGCTGGAACCTATGAATTTCATAACTTTTGCTACTCCACACCTTGGTTCAAGATGGCATAAACAGGTCCTCTGTTCTGCCCCTCTTAAAATCCCTGCATTTCGCATTTTCTTTCACGCGATAGAAACTTAGAAGCCAGACTATTCCGAACCTGTGTTTTCAATTTTGAAGAAGCTTGAAATCCTCGTGTTGGTACAGGTACCAGTATTTTGCGGTTTCTGGTCTCTGGAAAGTCTAGGTGCTCGTCTTTCAGGGTTTCTTGGCAGAACTGGAAAACATCTGTTCTTAGCAGATGGTCGTAATGGAAGACCTCCTCTACTTCTTCAGATGGTTGCGGATTCTGAAGATCTCAAATTTATGTTAGTTTGGCCAAACTTTTATTATCCTCACAACCAAACCTACTTTCTTCAGATGAGAACAAGAGAATAAAATTCGTCCCTTTTCCTTTCTTTCTTTGTTAATCTGTATCTGTTTTGTCACTGTAGATCTGCTTTGGAATCCTTCAAGCGCCGTGTTGCATATGCAAATGTACGTTTTGACTGTATCCTCATTCTTCTTATGTAATTATGGATAATTATTAGTTAGAGATTCCTTAGACACTTCATGAAGAAATGTCTTGAAGAATTAATGGTGATGATGGTGTTAACGAATCAGAAAGTTACCTTATTTACATGATGAACTTAACTCTTTTAAAGATCTTGTTGGTTGGAGCACATCATCACTGCGCCACCGTAGTGAGCTTCCAAAGGTAATTGTTTAACTTTGAGGATTGCTTTACTCCTTTTTCTGGAGAATAATAGCATCTTCTAATGCCCCTCTCCATTCACCAGAGACGTCATCTTTCAAAAGATAGCAAGTACCCTCATATTGTTCATTTCGATTCATCAACAGTTGCAAGAACTCGTAATGCTAGAGTTGATGGAGGCAAAACTACTATGGAAGGTTTGGTTTTTAGTTGTCTCTCCTAATGACTAACAACGACTTCTTAATATTAAACTAACGATTTTGAAGCCAATCTTGTGTTAATTACTAGCAGAGGAAATGCTAAGAGGTTTGACAAAAGTTAGTTGGGAAAGGGTTGATGTTTACTTCAAAGAAGGTGCAGAACGGTTTGGATCACACAATACCATTCAGGTAAAGTACTTCTTCTTGGACTCTGAGCTTTCTCTTTAAACGGGAATTAAAAGATATAACACACTTCTCTGCTCGTACTCTGTTATCTTGGGTTACAGAGTGCAGACATGACAGTCTCTAATTTTACCCTCCTCTATGTTCAGGTAAATGGTACATGTATGAATTCCGATGGGGCTGACGTTATCCAACACATGGTCGACAATTTTCTTCTATAGAAGCTCAATTTCTTGTAAAGGTCATTGTAATGTTTCAAATGTAAATTGTATAGATGAAAAAAAAACAGAGAAACAAAGAATTGTTGGCATGTCTTCTTCTGGTTTTTCCTTGTTAAACTGTTCTAGAAGTACTCTAAAATTGCATTTCGTAGGTGTGTACGTAACACATTACCGATTCAACTTATTGCCCTGATGGTCCCAATCTGGCATTCAGAAACCATACCATCGAAGAACTTACTTTATATACTATTGCGATATGGTAAACACATACGTGAACGCATATATCACCGACACCCACATTAAAAAATGGCTCTGTGTAAGTTGGACATACCGCAAATTACAGAGCACGAGTCAAAACGGTTTTGCAGCTTTTCCTCAAGAAACTGCGTGGCTTGTAGATAAAAACCACACTGATTACCGTACTCAGAAGATACAGAACTTTCCTCGTATGGCTTCTCAAGCAAAATATGTAGTCCATGCTCTACATTCTAGATGCCTATCCTCAAATAGTATCCTCCTTGGGAGCAATAGATTCATGCTCTTCTCAATAGACAAAAAGGTAAGCTACTTGGCGTGTCAAATTGCAATTTGCTTACTGATCAAATCCCAAGTACACACTCTCTCAAATCTGAGCCAACTCCAGCTTGAGGAAGACTGTACAAGAAACTATAAATCTTTGTCGCTGTGTTTGTATTGTTTCGCAGTTCAAGTTCACTTTCTTTTCCTCTCCTCCTTTCCTTCTCTGCTCTGCCACTGCTGCTATTTTATAGTACTAGCACAGGCTTTCCTTTTGCAGAGACGAGTGAATTTGGTTTTGCGTTGGCTCATGTTACGAGGTCGAGCTCCTCCCCTTTTGTCCTTTAGGTTGGCTACATCTCTACTTTGCCACACACACAGAGGGTCATGTGATCAGAGTTGAAGAGTGAAAAAAAGCTTCCTCTTTTAGCATTTCAGGAGGTGGAATTCAGAGTTTTCAGGATTGTGATTCTACTTCCTTTCTGAGACTACCTGTAAATTCCAGGTCTTCTTTCTGCTGATTCACTCTGCTTTAATGGACAGTGCTGGAATTTGTATCTATTTCAAGAGAAATAGAAATGTTATGATTTCCTTCCTGTTTTTCTTGACATTTGTGAGCCCTGTGGCTGCAGGTAAGTACATCCCAATGTATAAATTCCAAAGGAGTCTTAGAGGAGCAAAGTTAACAACATTTCAGAACTGAACTTTTGGAATTCCAATTTTTGCAGGAAGATCGCTGGCCAAGCTGATAGACAGTTCCCAGGTAGGTAACCGCTGTCCCTGAAAGACTATTACTTATTCTATGATAACCGTTTTGATTTCACTTCAAAACCAGTTTGTGGAAGTTCTTCGTCAAACAATTTACTCTTACAGGTGGGCATGAAAGAAGAGAAGTTGGTGTCAGTTAGAGCTCATACAATAGGGTCAGCACCACCAAAGTGTGAGAGAAGGTGTGGCTCTTGTGGACACTGTGAGGCAGTTCAAGTTCCCGTAACAACAGAAGCCCCAGGACAAAGAACTCATTTCTCTGAAGCAATTGCCTCCGTTGCTTACTCCAGAGGGGATGCTATCTCCAATTATAAGCCCATGTGTTGGAAGTGCAAGTGTGGCAACTTGTTATTCAGTCCTTGACTGCTACTGCGGATATGTAGAAAGCAAACTGTATCACTTGCTTCTGTCTTTATTCTGTACTAATCAAATTCTACATTTTCCTTATAGTTGTGCTTGTAAGAAGTTCTATTTCCTATATATTTTTAAGGGTAAGCATGAAAAAGTTTCAGAGACTTGTTCTCAGGCTTGAGGTCTGGAGGCGGTCAAGAATTTTCTTCCAGTAAAACACAAATCCTTCTCTACGCTTTTCTTATGCAATGACTTGAGCAAACAGAGGTAAAAATAGTACGAACACCTGAAACTTGGTGCTTTTCTTTTACTTTATTTTCCATCTCGGGGAAGGTTGGGATAGAGGAGGAAGAAGATTAAAGACTGATGATGAGTGATGACATGAATTGTGACTTTAAGAGAAGATAAAGTATGTCAGACAGTTCTGTTTTCGTATCTTACAAGATTTATACATCACAAGCAAAGCTTTCCGCTCACCTCGAAACCTATTTTAATTATTCAATTATTCAAAATATATGTTATTTTTGACTTCGTGTGCATGTTTATCATTTTTTTCCAAAAGTAATTTTTCATTTCTCTCTCATTTTAATTATACAGATCACAATTTCAAGGCAAAATTAACCTTTCACTTCTCTCTTATCTTAACTAATAAGGCTATATCTATAATTTCATTAGCATTCTTAATAAGCGTGTGTTTTTCTAAAACGACACTTATTATGAATCAGAAGGAGTATTAACCAACATTTATCCATCCTCCGGGATTAGAGAATACTCCGTCACGACCTTCTTCTGCATCCAACACTACGTTGGTTTTTTTTGTTTTTTTTAATTCAGATGTGTTAGGAAGATTATAATCATGATAACGGTATTTTTAAGTCATCTATATTTAGAATAATTCTCACTAACATAAGGTCAGTTTGTCCATACTTAGGACAATTCCCACCAGCACAAGGTCAGTTTGTAAGAAATAAAGTGATGACAAAATAGATTTTTTTATTTTCAAGACTTGAACTCGAGGCTTCTAATTAAAAGATTAGAGTGTTGAATATTCACTCACACCAACCATGTGTAGTTTACGTTAATTTTTTGGTTCTGCATATAATTATTATAAAATAATGTCAGAATAGAATAAGGTTAGAAAACAGAATTTTGAACTCACTCACCCTTTCGTATCCATTTCTTAACATATTGAGTGGATACTTGACTGCAAACTGAACATGAACATGCCCAAATTCTACTTCAGACAAATGATCTTTGTTGGTTATGGAGTTTGTTATTTGTCCTTTTATCTCAAGGTCAGATATAAGGAAACAGGTCTTCTCTATTTCTGATTGAAATCCCTAATCGGTAATTTGTGGACACTTCTTTTGGGTTTGTTTTACCTTTTCTGTTTCACGATTACCTCTTTTCTAACGAAGGTATCATCTTTTCTATATTTCACCATTGGAGCTGTACAATTTGCCTTTGTTTATATGTTTCCTTCCTTTAGGTTCAAGAGGGTGATTTATGAATGATTATGCTTGCTAGTTTTGTGTGTGGGGATGACTATGATTTGGGATTCTCATCTAAATGTTAGATATTTGATAAACGTGGTTACTTATAGCTTAACTGAATTAACAACAAGCAAGGCAGCCTGTTGTTTAAGTTATTTATTGATACAGACAGAGGCCAGTGATCTAAGCAGTGATACATAAATATCTTATTCGTATTGGATTGGATATTGCTAATTCCTGTCATAACACATCATCTGAGTCTTCTTTGCCTTTGAAAAGAAAGTGAAATTAGTTTGCATGCTTTCTTTTTTTTGCAATTTTTTATTTGTTACTCAGCTATTCAATAGACAATTCTTATTAAGCTGATATTGGATTTTGGAATGTTATTTCAATGAGGATATACACCTAATGCCTTTAGAAATGGAACTTTATAATTTATAGGCTATTGTAAAGGAATTGCTTGTGGTTAAGGCTATTTATTTGCCATGAGAAATGGTTATAGTGTCAACCTCATTTGTAACATTGTCATTAGAGGCTTATTGCTTTTATGGGCTTGACAAATATAGGAGTAGATTTTTTATAATTCCAATATGTCTATGCTAATACTTGTATTAAGAATTTGCAAAAAAGAAAAAGAGCATGTTATTGATTAATGGTTATCAAACTCTTGTTATAAATTTACATATGGAATTCATCTCTAATTATAATAATGTTTTCAAAGTGATTTACTATTATAGACTAGATGCTTGTTTGAGGACATCATGATAGTAATCCAAATAGAAGATTTTTGGGATGTCCTAATTAATTATCCCCTTAGTAATTGAGAATTTCTTTAGTGATATGATTGACAATTTTAGGAGAAAGCTACCCATGTAATTAAAATATTAAAGAATGAAATATCTGTACTAAATAAGGATGCTCAAAGAAGAAGTATATATGGACCAAAAGAAAATTATGTGCAATTGAAAATTATGAAATGAGACATTGAGATGTTGACTAAAAAGAAAAAAGAGTTAAAGTTAATGTTATTTAATATAATTGTACGGTTTATTTTAGTTGTTGTTTCATTATTCATCTTCTATATGGCTGTAAATTTAAATTTTTAATATAACTAGTGTGAATGTACTTATGCTTTTTATTATTAAATGGCGATAATACTTTATATGGCATTAAATACACCTACTTCCGTTACTAGCTTACTATTTGCTTCTAATCCATAACAAAACTTCAATTACTATAATACTAGATGAACTTGTGAAAAGTGGAACAAAAGACATATATACAACCTAGTGGAAACATATATAACACTAAAACTATATAATGCAACGTACTTGTCATTCAAATAATATCAAATCTTTCTTCTTATAAGATATGTCATATATAAATGTGTATCATGTATTTATCAAAAATACAACAATCCTCTAAGTAAAATAACAATTTAGTTACAAAATACATCAAATTATTATAGATTGAACTATATCAATACACTAAATCAAGTGTCTGGTTTTTCAACTTGTTGGCTACTAGTCCTAATTGTTGCTCTACTCCTACTTACAGTAGCTTGTAATTGTCTGGAGATTATGCTAGATGTACCCTTAAATTTAAGATCCCTTAGTTTAAATGACAATTTAAAAGATCTTGGATCAGATTGTAAATAATTCCTTTTAGTGGTGCTTGTGGAGCTAACAAATTGTGAACCAACTTGTTACTGAACATTTATATAAGTTTAAAATTGATCAACACGTTAATGAATGCACATAAGAGTTTAAAATTAGTACAACTCATAATGATGCTTTATTAACTAGGAAGACATTCATTAATAACTAACATGAAACATTGAGTTTAGATGAAATGAGTAGCATTGTAATCTGTAAGACATAAGAATAATTAGGTTAGCATTATACAATTACTTGTTACAATTCTCTAACATAAGACCCTTTAGTTGAACCTCTTTCAACCTACAAAATAACATGCATAACACCAACATTGTTAATTAAATTAAAATTAAAAAATAAAAAATATTAATCAATTTCATTGGCATTTTGTTCATTATGTCTTGATACATAACACGTTCTATCATTGTGTCCAACTGAACTATATTTCTTACATTAAAGTTGTTCCTTTTGTGACACCTTAATTGTACTTGGGACTTTCTTTGGTTCATTTTTATCTTTCTTCCTTACCTTTTTTGGCCTTTTTGGCATCACCCTCTTAGTTGGTAGATGTATTTCCTCCAAATCATTTAATGGTCAAAAGATCACTCCCTTAATAGGGTACAACACTTGATCATGCAGTTTTGAAAAAGGTATTCTTTCATAGCAGTAAACCAAAAATGCCTCCAATTTTTGTTTAGGGGGATTAATAGCACTTATGGAATGTTTGCATGGGTAACCATATATGTTCCACACTTTGCAACTACAATGATTGTCCATTTATAATCATATAATATGCTTTTTATCCCCTTTACTCACTTTATATGCTCCATCATTGTTCCATATAACTTTTCATTGCACTGCCTCCTTTTTAATTTTTCTAGCTTTTGATTTTCATTGCAAATGCAATATTTGATTTTCATACATATGCATATACCCTCCTTTTAGGATGTCTCCTCTTCACCATTTTCCTTATAGTTTTTAACATACTGATCACTAGTTTGTCTTTTGTTAGAAAGATCCACCTGTTGAAAGTCTTTCTCATGTTATTGTCAATGATTGGTATAACCTAGCCAAACTCTCTTGTGGATACTCAAGAAAGCATAAACACGCCTAGGTTTAATTATGTCCAATTTCTTCAATAAAGTCTTTGACCTATGTTGAACATGCACATGGCCAAAATTATCTCCTCAAGTCTTTATCATTCCATTTTGTATGATAATTATGGTAAATGTGTTTGACACACATTCTATGACATGCATTTGGAAACATCTCCTCAACAACTCTTATTAATCCTTGGATACATAAGTTGTAAAATAAATATCAAATAACGAATTATAATAACATATCATACAAATAACGCATGTAAAAAAACTAATTATCTTTTGCTTATCAAAAATTATTATGACTCTATCTCCAATTTCCAACCCTAAATCAGAAAATAGGACCAACAAAAACCAACTCTATGAATTATATTTTCAAATTCATTAATTGCTAATGATACAAGGTATATACACCCATTTCCATCCCTTATAATAACATTGATTAGTTGCCCTTGAAATTAAATCTTCAAAAAGCAATCAATTCCCAAGTATGGGCCTTAGATGCCTAAATCCTTCTTTTATAGCTCCAAAAAAATGTATAACCTCTTGAACTACAACAATGATAATTGTAGCTCCACTGTTGATATGAAATTGCTATGTTTTAACTTTTAGATATAACCCTGCAGCTTTGAATATTCATAAGTATAGTCTAATGTTTGTTCTTTCTTAAATTTCTCTTAAGGACCCTGCACATAGTAGAATTCACAAACATTTTAATTTTTCTCAACATTCTTCAACCACCTTCATAGTGGTAATGCTAGACTTCTCTAGAATTCTTTCCAGGAAGTGTTTAGCCAAAAACTTTGTTGATACCATCTTAGCTTGTTTGTATGGAACATGTATGCTCATAATAATAATTTTTATTTTGAAATATCTATCAATATTATCATAGGTTGCATGCAATTCCCACTTGCATCCTTTAATGCGTCCAACTTTAATTCACTTAGACTCACTTTTCTTCCACTGAACATTAAATCCTATTATTATTAAATAATTAACATCTTTTAAACTCATTAGCATTAACAAACTCCATATAAGTGTCTAATTTAATGAACTACCACTTGCTTCATGTCTAGCACTTATGCTGGGTCTTGTAATTGGCTTCTTAGGCTCCTCTCCACTAAGGTAATCATCACTATGAATGAAACTTTCATAATTACTAGAATTAATCTCCATTAGTTGGTGCCCATCTAAAATTGAAACATCAATTATATTGTGTACACCTTCAGTTTCATCATCAACTTTAACTCCATTAAGACCTTCAACTTCATCATCACCTTTAGCTTCATTATTATAAGTGCTCATATCCCCCATCATTACTATTTTCTTCTTCATTAATATCTACATCAACTTTTGCATGTACAACATGCTCATCATTACCTGATATAATCAAAACTTCTGGAGCCATAATCAAATTGTCAAGTTTGTGTGTGAGATACACCTCAATTGTCTCGTCTATTTTTAAAAGGTTAACTAATCTAATGCAACTTTCTTTACATTCAATAAGCCTTAAAGAATCGTTAAATCTAAAACCTGAAACTCTATAATATGCCTTGTTAACATGTAAGTATCCAAGATCCACTTTATCAAAATAATTTCCCAATCCAAACCCATAACTCAACTTAGGATCTTTATTAAAGTATCTACCATAATTTAACTTTAAAGTTCCTTATTACGTCATTATAACCCTACGATATATCATGTAAATAATCCTGTAAAAGATAACTAAATAAAAATTTATAAACAATCATGTACAAACCCTTGTACAAGTTATTTCACATGTATTTTTTATTAATATGTACGCTTAAACTAATTTGCTAAGTGAACAACAAGAAAAGATTGTACAATAAAACATTGAATGACATTACTTAATCAACTTTAGATTATGTTAGTAGTTCGTATTTGGTTGTCTTTTAGTTTAAATTATTGTTGAAACTATCCTAAAAATAATCACAAAGGATTTTTGGATTCTTATAATGTACATCTAATAGCAATCAAAAGAAATTTAGCGCTTGTTCGGTTGAGATTTTGGAAGGTAGAAAAGTACTTTTTTCTATCGCAAAAGTTATTTTGAAGAAAAATGAGTGTTTGATCATAAAATTCAAAAGCGATTTTAAAGTAGAAATGGCTTTTTTAAAAGCTAAAATACAACTTTTTAAGAAGCTCAAATTTGAAACTTTTCAAAAATGTCTCTTATTTTAGCTTTTTCGGGTAGACTTTACTTTTATTATTTTTGACGTTTACGTTTATAACATTGGACATTTAAAAAGCTCTCTTCCGACCCAATCCAAAATTCCTCTCTTCTCTCTGCCTCTGCTCTGCAATCTGGTCAATTGCTTTTATGGTTATAGTTTTCTTTAATCTCGATTTCCTCCTTTATGTTGCAATTTATGTTCTCCTTCTTTTTCTCTCTGAAAGCCTAAATAAATCAAACTCTTCTCTTCATTATCCATTCTCTCTCTTCAATTGCGATTTTCTCTTTATCTGAACATTTCCCCTGTATCGTATGGTTTGATGTTGATTTTCTAGATCTTTTATTTATTTTTCTACTGATTTAAGGAAAAAAAAACATTCTTTGTGTAATTTCTTTTCAATCTTCATTACTGTACAAATCTCAACTTCTAAACGTCATTTTTTATCGTTTGAAAATCAGAACTTCAAATTGAATCGATGTTTTGTTTCAAATTGACGTAAATTATTGCTTTGTTTCACCCACCCAAGAGGAGCTCATCTGACGTTCTCTAAAAGAAGGACTGATCTGTTAAAGAAAGCTAAGGAGATCTCTGCTTCTTTTCGAAGGTTTGTTTATGATAGTCATTGAACGAAATATCGTTATGTCCTTTTTACTGTTTACTATTTAGCAATTTATTTTCTTTTTTATTGATTTTTCTCATGTTATCTTAAGTCTTTGTGATGCTTTGTGATCTGGGTTCTTGTTTGATTAACGTGTTGTATTTCTAGATTTACGGGTTTGCTTTGCTTACCAAGCAAACAACAGCAAACCCAAATTGTCTTTTTTCTTGTGATTTAGTATTCAATACTATTATTGCTGGGTTTTTGTTTGTTTCACTAAGGGTACTGCTTGTATTATTAGATTGGCAGCTGAGTTACACGCATTATCATATATTCCAGCTCTCAATCTAGCTTCAAATATGCCTTGATCGTCATTTTCGAAGTAGTTGTTAACTAGACAAGAAATAACAGTACTAGATAGTTATCACATCATTTGCTAACATAACATATTAAAGAACCAATTACTACTTACGAACAATGTCACCATTTTAATAAGTTGCTACTCCTGATTAATAGATTGCCATAGCCAAATGACAGAAGCACAACTCAAGCAGTACCAATACTGCAAGAACTGAGAAGGAGAATTGTAGGGATAGATTTGCCATTTGTATAGTATATATGATTATTAGTTTCTTTCTTGTGAAGGTATAGGGGTTGATGAGCTTGTATTTATAGCACCATGGGGGTGTGAATTCTTAAGCTTACATTTTGCAGAAGCTTAGTTTTCTACAATGATGTACGTAAGGGGGGTCTTGTTCAAGTTAAGTTTGAGTAGAGCTTACACGATTCATTCAATGTCTCATCCTTTAGTGTGTTAAGAAAGGATCTTAGTTTACTAAGGATTGTGAGTGTCAACATCCTGGTAATAAACAAATGAATCGTTTGTTTTTGGGTTACTCCGTCATAAATTTACTGATGTCTGCTAATAACTTGGAAATGTCCTGATAATAAACAAATGAATTGTTTGTTTTTTGGTTACTCCACCATAAATTTACTGATGTCTGCTAGTAAATTGGAATGATTTTCTTCTGGTGGGAATTAGCATAGCAATTATTTTGTCTTGAAACTCTTTGTTTTGTGTCTTCAAATGCTTGTACTCCTCTACGTAACTTGGCAAGCAAAAAGAAGGATATGCAACTTGTAACACCCCACTCCCGCATGACCCGAATCCGACATCGACGGTGATATCCGAGTCTGTGCCTCGCGAGGTGGCGTGCTACATCACTCAGTTAACACTCAGTATAAAAAAAATTTTTCTTTAACACATACGCACTTACACACACATCACATATTATGCGGAAAACAGTTTGCATAACGAACAATGGCTTCAGGGCCCTTTTCATAAACATAATTTATTCTAAAATGTTAACTTTACAAATTGTCCAATTCAGTT
>JANIHY010000002.1:6175379-6199250 GCA_027479065.1 Erythroxylum brevipes
GACAGTAATCCCCCTTTCCAATACTCAGGTTAAACTTTTGGTGATATTGGTTTGAAATGATGTATATAATTTTTATACTGATAATTTTAATTTAATTTGGCCTAAACGACTTTATTCAGGAATCTGAAGATAATTCCCAACAAAGTCAAATTATCTCCAGCAACCAAGCTCCCATATTATATCAACATCAGGTTGGTATTGGGTAATTAATAATGTCTGCATGTGTTGTGCTATTTCTTTTCAACAAAATTTGCTTTTATTGCTTATGAGAAATACCAAATGTAGACAGTTTCTATTTGTAAGGATTTGACAAGTATGGTTTCCAATCATGAAGATCGTCTACAACAATCTTAGGTTCTATTTCTAATTTTGTCTTATTGGTATAATAATTTAAATCAATTGAATCTTTTATTTATCAAGCAATTGGTTATGACAATTACGAATTGCAGCCAATAGGTGTTCATATGGATAAGTCAACAATGTTATACAGTCATCATCATTATGCAACAACTTCTGTGGTACTCTTTGTTAAACTATTTGTTTCTATTGTTTGAAATATTTTATGTCTGTAATGTGTTATTAAACTTTGAATCATTGATCATGTTAGGTCAATGATGTTAGAACAAGTCAACAAAATATTAGTGTTGTTATCCCACCTTTAATGCGCATGACTGATTTACTTATGGTAAATTGAAGAAAGTTTTTGTCTTAATTTCTATTATTTTTAATAATTGCATTACATGTTTTGTTTTGTTTGAATTATTTAACATGCATATTGATTTATAGGCACAACAAATATTTCTTATTGCAAATTTGGAAGATGTAAACAATCTGGGAGTTGGTATTTCCATTGACAAATGTCGTGGTTGCCTTCGTGCTAACAAGTTATGTATCTGTAGAAGACGATTATGATAATAATGTAAGTACGAACTGTTGGGCCCCCAAAATTTTTATTATTTATTAAACATAAATTGAATAAATTTTGCGGTCTTGCTAGATAAACAATTTTATTTGGAGTTGATTATTATTCCAAAGCTAAAATTAAATTAGTGTATGATTAAGGTATTGGATAAATGACCTAAGGTAAGTAGACTTTGGATTAAATGAAAGAAGGGGTATAGTTGGAAGATCACTTAAGTCTAAAGGTTATAAGGCTTATGTTAGAGGGCAAAAGGGACATTTGATGATTATTATAGTCTAGAATTAGAAGAAGAATTTTGGCTTGTTTGAGAAGAGAGAAGCATCATGGAAGAGGGAAAGGAGGAGAAAAGAAGAAGAAAAGAAAGAAGGAAGCTAGGGTTTTTGGAGATCTTGAAGAGTTTGAAGAATTTGGAGCTTAATCAAGTAAGTTATACTTTAAATATCATAAGTATGGTTATATGAAGTTGAATGTGTGCAGGAAGTTGTTGATGAATGATGTAGGTAAATGTTCTAATCTTTTAGGGTTAATGATCAAAGATAGATTATGGTGTATTTGTGAATGATTTTGGGTTGAAATGGAGTTAAAATTGAAGTAGAAGAGATAGTTTAGGTTTAAGATGGGTTATTTGTGAGAGATGGGAAGTAAAATCTGTAAAATTTGAGAGAAGAATCGAGTTTCTGTGAAAGTTCGCCGCAACAAAGTCTTTGGTTCGCTGTGGCCAACTTAAGGAGTGAAGTTCACCGCGGCCAACTGTTATTGGTTTGCTGCAACGAACTTGTTAGATTTTGGGCGAGCTTTACCTTTCTGGAAAAATTTGTTGCGGCAAACTTTCCAACACTGAATATATTTTGGTATTTTGAGAATAACTTTTTGTGTAGTTATCCAAATGAAGTGATTTTTTATTTGAAATAAACTAGAGACATGGGACTACCAGTTTTGTGAAGAAATTAAGTTTAAATTCAGTATCTAAAGATATCAATTTTTGTATGGAAATTAAGTATAGAATATGGTTTCAGTATAAGGACAGTCCCGACATGTTTGGAGTATAACTTTCAAATTTCTGAACTAAATTGAATGATTTTAGTGTCATTAGAAACTTGAGTCAATGGGGAGTGTTTTTCTAGAAGAAAGTATTAGCAAATTCTTTCATTGACCAGATCATAAAGATCATGGAAGATTGACCCGAAAGTCTAGGTTTTGGAAATGATTATAGTTCAATTTTGGCATTTTTGGATTATTGAAGCCTTATGAATTTATTTGAATGTTGTTTGAATGAGAACTTGGTTTGTTATAGGAAACCAAGCAAACTCGATCTAAAAGCAAGAGGAAAGACAACATTGAACTTGGATTTTCAAGAGAAATTAGGTGGGTAATATATTTATAGTTGTTGTGTAGTATGGGCAAATTGTCTTGCTTGCTTGTATGTTGTGTGTTAAATTGTTTGCTTTGAATTATGGAAATTGTGAAAATGCATTGTGATTGTGATCATGTTATACCTTGAAATATGTCATGCACTTTGTATAAGTGAAAAGAGAAAAAGCATGATGAGCATGAAAAGTATGAATATGTGTGATATGAGTTAAGCATTAAAATTTGATTGTGTTTGGGCAAGAGAGGATCGTTTCGTTAGTCACGTGCACGTCCACATAAAGCCTTCTCCCAATTGCCCGCTTGAGGCCACGAGATCCTACATGGCATAGGTGCATAATATTAAACACATCAATATTGAGAAACCAACTAGGTTACTCACCTCTAACTTCCGAGCTACTGCCGGGAAGTCTCCGCTACGTCGGAAGATCGACGCTCCACTGGAGCCTCTATAACAATCAGAATATATAAACATTACTAATTGCACAATTTCAGCGATCAATAATGCATATGCAGCGAATGGATTATGTACTATACATGTTTATGACATTCCCGATCCTATTCCCGAATCAACCCAATCCAACTCTTTCACTCAATTCATAACAATTCCTTATATCATAATTCAATTAACTAAGATCCGCATTCTCTGAAGTCACACTCCAATCATAAATCGCATCCACTATTCAATTGCCATCCGATTCCGAGAATCATCGAATTAAATTCCAAACTTCTATTCTTATAAATTCACAATTCTTAATTCTCTAAATTGCCATCAATAAAAAACCAATTCAATAGGAATTAACCTAAAAAATCATCAATTAATCAAACCATTCATCTTCGGAAATCAGGTGTCCTCGCCGCAACGCGAGATCGCTTACCGCGGCGAGATGCCTCGCCTTCGACGCGACGTATGCGTGACTCTCCCCCGTGGTGTGTTCGCTTCTGCTCGCCGCGATGTGCGCCTTCGTTCATCGCGGCGTGCGAAGGAAACGTGCTCGCCGCGGCGTGCATTCCTGCTCGTCACGGCGTGCATAAAAGGAATTGCTCGCCGAAGCGTGTGATGAACACGTCGCGACGTGGAAACCCAAAAACACGCCCGAAATCTGGATTTCTCAGATCAGTTGATTTCTAATCCATCTAAATCCTTTCTAAACACTCTCAAACAACTTCAAACTTTAAATACAACTCATTTCTAACCTCAATTCCATCTAAAATCAATTATCTCTCAAATACCCAAATCAAAATCATAATACTCTTAAAACTCATATCATCCGAAACTCAAACATTTCCCAACCATTAATAACTCTAATCAATCCATAAATCAAACTATTTAAAGCAAAAGGAATAGGAACTTACTTGATTTAAACCTTGCAATTCTTCCAAACACTCAAAGATACTCCAAATCCCAAGCTTTAGCAACACCCACGATCTTACTCATTTTTCTACCAAAACGTATCTTCTCCAATTTCAAGGCTTAAAGCAAAGATTGATGATGATGAATGGAGCAATTTGCAAGAAAGAAATGAAGAGAAGCAAGAAAGGTGGAGATCAACGATGGAGGAGAAGAAGAAAAGCCAAGAGAAGTCCAAGTTTTCTTTCAGAAGGGAGAAAGCATCGTGGAAGGAAATTCAAAGATAAGGGTTTTATATATCAAGGGTTAAAGGGTAAGGCATGATTGGCAATTCCCTCGCCACATGCCCAATTCTTAGGGTCTAACAATCCAATTCTTATTCTAATTTTATCCCAATTTCGCAATGATTATGAATAATAAATCCTAAAATCATAATTCAAATTATCTCGTGCCAATTACCAATCAATTTCGGAACCGGAATCTAATTAATCAATCATCAAGTTATTTTTTCGGTCCGGACCCGTAACTCTAAAAATTCCGGAAAAATTCCTATAAATCCCAAAAAATAGGAATTACATGATCCTTCACTCCAATTTCAATTTTCAAACCTCTAGAACTCCAATTCTATATTCAAAACAAAATCTATACAAATTTCACCCAATTTTCTAATTTACACAATTCTACTGGGAATATGTCATACATGTATGTACGTGCATATGCTAGTTTAACAATAATCGTTCATCAATAATATAGAGGCTATAATGCATGTACAATCCAACATATGCATGCACTCAATTCTAACTCGATCCAAATTATCGATATGTCCATCACATCGGTAACGGGATGTTACATAGATTATCCCATCTTCAACTTTCTCTTCGATATAAGTGGGGTCCACCTCTACATGTTTGGTTCTGTCGTGTTGAACTGGATTGAGGGAAATACTGATTGCTACTTTGTTATCACAATAGAGTCTCATAGGTGATTCTAATGTGATATGTAGTTCTTGCAAGAGTTTCTTTAGCCATAACCCTCACATATACCGTGTTCCACGGCTCTAAACTCAGCTTTAAAACTACTTCAAGCCACTACGTTTTGATTCTTGCTTCTCCACATAACTAGATATCCCCATACAAAGGTGCAATATCCAGAAGTTGATCTTCTATCCTCAGTAAAGCCAGCCCAATTTGTATCTGTAAACATTTCTATTCCCTTCCATCACATTTCTTAAAGAATAGGCCTCTACCAAGAGTCCCTTTAAGGTATATGAGAATCTTATACACTCTTTCAAGGTGAGCCTCCTTCGGCGAATGCATATGTTGACTCGCCACACTTATTGCAAAGGTGATGTCTGGTCTATTATGAGAGAAATATATTAGTCTACCCACTAATCTTTGGTATCTTTCTTTGTCAACTAATTTCCCTGTATCAATCGTTCCCTTGTTTCTATAAGAGTATCACTCGGCTTGCAACCCAGCATCTCAGTTTCATTTAGTAGATCAATCACATATTTTCACTGTGAGACACTGATTCCTTTTTTTTGATCTGGCAACCTCCATGCCTAACAAATATCTCATCTAGCCAAGGTCTTTTTACTTCAAATTCAGCAGCTAGGACTTTTTTCAACCTTGCCATTTTGAATTCATCATCCCTTATTAGTACAATGTCGGCCACATACACAATTAAGATGGTTTTCTTTCCTTCTTTGGATTGTTTAAAGAACATGGTCTGATCCAAATGGCCTTGTTGATATCCTTGAACCTTTATCACTTTAGCAAATCTGTCAAACCATGCTTTTGGAGGCTGTTTCAACCTATATAATGATTTCTTTAGCTTACAAACTTTTCCTTCCCATCCCTGTTTGTAAAACGCTGGTGGTAAGGTTATAAAGACTTCTTCCTCTAAATCACCATTTAAACAAGCATTTTTTTATGTCAAATTGTTGTAGTGGCCAATCTAAGTTAGCTACCAAAGAGAGTAAGGATCTTATTGTATTTAGCTTTCCCACATGTGCAAAGGTCTCTGCGTAGTCAATTCTATAGGTCTGAGTAAACCCTTTTGCAATAAGTCGTGCCTTATACCGTTCTACCATACCATCTATCTTATAATTTACTGTGAATACCCATTTGCATCCTACTGATCTTTTTCCTCTCGGTACCTCCAGCACGTCCTATGTCTCATTCTTTTCAAGAGCTCTCATTTCCTCGAATAATGCTCCCTTCCACTCAGGTTTTGAATAGCCTCATGAATATCTTTTGAGATTATGATCCTATCAAGGTTAGAGGTAAAAACAAGATATTTGGTAGATAAGATAATATAGGACACAAATTTTGATATAGGATGAAGAGTACAAAAACGTGGTTGTTTTCTCATAGCAATAGGAAGATTTAGGTCATCATAATTTATTACTTGGTCATGGTGTCCAACTCCTTTTGTGCTTCGAGTGTGAGGTTCTCTTGAGATTGTGGCTTTCGTCTCCCTGAGTAAACCAACACTTCTTTTTGTTTCTTTTCATCTTCCCCCAAAGGTGAGAGGGTCATAACATCGGTAGCCTTTTTTAAGTAGGGGAATAGCTAAGGAAGACACATTTAATAGCTCTTGAATCTAATTTGGTGCAATTATGAGGGTGGATTTGAACAAAGGCAGTGCACCCAAACAATCTTAATGGCAAGTTAGAAATGAGTCTTAAGGTGGGAAAGGATTCTTGGAACTTTTGAACCGATGTGATAAAGGGTAGGATACGGCTAGGCATCCGATTGATTAGATAGGTGGCTATCAAGATAGTGTCCCTTAAAAATTGTAGGTAAGAGGGTAGTGAAGAGGCTCGGGCAACTTCAAGGATGTATCGGTCTTTCCTTTCAGCAATCCCATCTTGTTGGGGTGTATCTACACAAGAGCTTTGGTGGATTATGCCATGCTCTTGAAGCTTTGTGCCCAACACTTCATTAAAGTATTTAGTACAATTATCAATATGAAGGATTTGGATATTGGTTTGAAATTGGGTATGGATCATGGAATGGAAATTTATAGACTGAACAAACCTTAACCTGATCAAGTAAGAGCTATACCCAACAAAGACATGTATGGTCATCAATAAATGTGACAAACCACTTCGCGTGTGTTCTATTTAAGTTCAGGATGGTCCTTATAGATCGCTATGAATCATGGTGAATGATTTGGAGGGTTTGTATATTGATCTAGGAAATTGCGGCTTTTGATGTTTTGCAAATTCACAAAATTCACACTGAAAATCAATGAATTGTTTATTCAAGAAAAGGTGATGGACACAGACGTTTCATATAATGAAAATTGGGATGACCCATCCTAGAATGCCATAATAAAAGTTCACTATCTTTAGAAAGAAATGCAAAACCACAACCAGTCTTAACATGATATTGAGTAGTGTGATGTCAGTTACTTACAATCCCCTCCTCAAAGTAGTAGAGTCCCTCACACTCCTTAGCACTGCCAATCGTCTTCCCCAATGGCAGATCCTGGAAGGTGCAATAGGACGAGAAAAAAATAGCTGAATAATTCAAAAAGATAATAGTTTACAACCTAATTTTGGGGCATGAAGGACAGGATCAAGAGTAATAGAGTCAGATAACCAAATACTCCCTTTGTTGTCTACCGAGGAGATATAACCATTTGCAATTTTAACCTTTAAATTCCCATAACAAGGTAAGTATGTAGTAAACAAATGATAAATCACTAATCATGTGATCAGAGGCTCCTGAGTCAGTGTAACATTCCATCACCTATGGGAAGGGTAAAATAGTAATTTAGAACGGGTTAGGAGTGTTTAACATTGTTTTGCTATGTTCATGCATTCATATATATATGTGAATAGTAATTTTTGCACATGCACATGATTGTACATGCATTCATGACATTTCCCAGTATATGCGTCTCTAATGTGCTGATTGTGAAAAATATGCTTTTTATGCTTGAAAATTTAATTGGAATGGGTCTTTGTGAATTTTAAATTTTTGGAAAATTTTAGAAATTTTCGGTGTAATTTTTGGACTAGGAAAAATGTCAAGTGGCAGACTGATTGGTTACCGGTAGTGGAAATGACTTTTCAATGACACTGGAAATTAGATGCATGAATTTAGGAATTTTTGATTTGGAGCCATTGGAATTTTGTGACAAATTGGAGTAGAAATTGAATTTTTATTGGAAAGAAAATAAGTGAGGGTTTAGAAGGTGACATGTGGCAAGTGACACTTGTCACTTGCCTAACATGCCACCTTAGTTGCTTAGGTTAATAAAAAAAAGCATGTCTTGTGAGTTGTACGATGCTCCTCCTTTGAAAGAATTAAAAGTGACTTAGATGAAATTATTCCTTCATAATCCGTAGCTCTCTCTTATTCTCTCTTGTTTCTCCTTCATTGGTTCTCCACCTCACAAGAAAGCTATTCTTTGTTACTTGCTTACTCTTCATTTATTCACACACAAATCCAAACCTAAGCTTTGTGATGATGATAATTGTATATGTGTTGGAAGGTAGAGAAGTTGGTGTCTTGTTGAAGAATTGAAGAAAGTGGAAGCTTAAGTAGATAAGGTTGTGTTTTATGTTCTCAATTGGTAGTTAAATGTATTAATTGTAGTGTTATGTGAACTAATTGCATGGGATTGTACTTTGATTCTATGGGTAGGTTATTTTCATTGGTTGATTTATGATTGATTGAGGATGAATGGTATGGAAGATGTAGAATGTGAGTTAGGTTGTGAATCTGGAAAATTTGCTTTGTGTATGTTCCAATGATTTGGTCATAACTTTTTATATGGTTAAGCTATTGAGATGGGGTTTGGCTTGAATTAAACTTGAGAAGTTTGACTAGAATTCGTATGAAGGAAGTGTTGTCCAATTTTGGCTTGAAGGATTCTGAATTTTGCCTCGAAAGTGGGCAATTTGTGTAGGATGAACAGTGCCATGTTTGTGATCCTAATATTGAAAATTTGTGACCTGAAACTTTGGAGAATATTTCTAGGCTAAATGAGACAGATTTTGCGAAATTAGTCTTCATGAAAGTTGAAGATTTTCTTGTTAGCTTTCTATTGCCACTAAGTATGATATTTTTTGATTTTGAGGTTGAAAGTTATGGCTTGTTAGTTTTCAGATGGTATTTCAAAGTATTAATGTGCTTTATGTGTGAATTGTCTCTAAGTATGAGTTTTGTGGTTACTGTACTTTGAAGCCAATTATGGACTGTTATGGTTTAAATTAGCTCAAGTGGTCTTATGTAAAGTTGTAGAGGAATGTCTTAGCTTTGTAATGATGTATAATATGCTATTTTTGGAGGTAAGAATTGTAAGTTATGGATTTTTAAAGTATGGATATGGTTTAGGTGATATCTTTATTTAGCAATCTTTAACAGGGTAGCCACAATCATGTGAGAAATTGACCTAGTAAGAAGTGGAATTTGTTTCTAGGTCCTTCATAAGAATTGTAGCATGTTTTATGATATTTTCATTGAAATAAAGAATGAAATTTTTGGACAATGAGATAGGAAGTTATGAGTTTGAGAAGATTGTGGTACTGTTTAGGGTGACATGATTTTGGACAGAAACTTTGATTGGGATTTTGACCCATTTAGAGAAGGAATTGGTTTTTGAGTTCTTCATAGAAGTTTTAGAGCTTCCTTTTAGCTTTCCCTTGATATAAAGTTTGTAAATTTTGGAGTTCTGAATCAAAAATTATGGAGTTTGGAAGTTGAGATATTGGTGAAGAAAAAGGGTCGCAGGTTTGCCAGAATGTAGCGATCGGTCCACCAGAATGTGGCGATCGGTCCACCAGAATGTACCTATCGGTCTGCCAGAATGTGACGATCGGTTAGCCAGAATGTGGCGATCGGTCAGCCAGAATGTGGCGATCGGTCCGCCAGAATGTGACGATCGGTCAGTTAGAATGTGGCGATCAGTCGGCCAGAATGCGGCGATCAGTCAGCCAGAATGGGGCAATCGATCCGCCAGAATGCGGCGATCGATCCGCCATAATGCGACTATTGGTCCACCAGAATGTGGTGATCATGCATGCGCACAATTGCGACTCCGCTGGTCTGCCAGAATGTGGCGGTCGTGCATGCGTATGATTGCGACTTCCCATTTTGTTTAAGGAAGGCAATTTTCTAAACATACTCCACTCTCTTGGTTATAACTTTTCTGTCCGATATTCGATTGACCTGATTTTTTAAGCTTTGGATTCCTAAGACATCCCTTTACCTTTTCATGGAAAATTGTAAAATTTTGAGAATAAATTGAAAGAGATTGATTTAATCAAAGTGAGTTGAAAAATTTTCTGAACATGGTTCAGTATTTTGGTAAATTCTTGATCTGTAGAGATCCAATTGAGTTGATTGTTGTTTCTAAATAAACTAGAGACACGGGGCTACAAGTTATCTAAAAGAATAAAATTTCAATTCAGCCCCTAAGACTTTCAATTTCTGAATTGAAGTTGAGTATAGTGTTTAGTCTTGGATTAGTAAGAGCTGAAAGTGTTTAGGCCATAAATTTTGCTCTAGTCATCCAAATGAGGTGATTCTTAATTTGGATTAAACTAGATGAATAGGGCTATAAATATTCTAAAGAAATTGAGTTTCAATTTAGTCTTTAAGAATATCAATTTTCGGATGGAAGTAAATTGCAGGAAAATATTTTAGCATAAGAATAGTCCGAAATGTTTAGAGTATAACTTTTGGAGTAGTGAACGAAATTAAATGATTTTGGTGTCTTTAGATTTTTAAGATTTAGAGGAAATTTATGTGATGTATATTTATGAAATAATACCGAGAATGTCACGAACATGCATTGTACAAATTTTAATTTCTACATGTGCATTATTAAATATTTCTAATTGTACACTTGGTAATATTGGTGTATTTTAATTATTATAGAGGCGCATTTGGAACGTCAATCCACAGACGTTGCCGAGATTTCCAAGCATTAGCTTCAAAAGTTATTGGTGAGTGACCTAGACGGTTCTCTCAATTATTGATTGCTTATAAATCTGTGGTGAATAATGATGCGTTTGAGATTGTTTATGATTGTGGATTCCAGACAAAAGGTCCGATGACTGAGTATTGGGAAATATGACATATAAGTGCTACTTGTATGTGAATTTATGAACTACTTGCTTATAATGTGATACATTGTGACACATGTGTTGGCTGTGATATATATATATAATGCTAAATTGTGACATGTGCATTCCATGCATGAATGCATGATCAGATAATGACAATTGTGATCGGAGCAACCGTCGAGAGCTAAAAGTTCAACGATTGTATTTAGGCCTCGAGCTCTACAGTAATTTAGAGCCTTAGACTCAACGATTAATGTGCCCATATTGGGACAGTTCAGGCGCTCGGTCACAATATTGTAATAAATTAGAAAAAGGGTCACATGAGCATTTCATATGTATTTTTTACATATATTTGATGAGTGAAAGGCAAAATGCCTTATGCTTATGTGGAAAAAAATGTGTTACTGATGTGATCATGTGTTACTGCTGATGTATGTGAAATTATGAAATAATTGTGATATGCCTGATTGTTGCATGAATTGAGTAAACCATCAATGAAGGTTACCTCACTGAGTTTGCAAACTCACCCAAAATTGTAACCTATTTTTCAGGACCGAGAGTAGACTCCTAGCTCCAGAGAGACTTTTCCTGTCGTGTAGATTGTGTTGGCGAGAGAAGTCATAGCTCACAGGTCGATCAACTGAGACTTTTGGGATGACCTAATTAAAGCTGATGTATTTTCCCTGTTTATATAGCATTTTGTACTAGGTTTTGGAGTGATGTACAGACAGTAAACGATAACAGATGTATAAACCTCTGATTTTGATGAAATGAAATGGGGAAAATTTTGGTTTTAAAATTTTGTTATTTTGTAATGATATTTTATTATTTTGATGCCATGTGAAGTCCAGTAGTGATTGTTAGTAACTCGCCCTTATTGTAGGATATGTACCGGAATGACCTGCTGGCGTCCCGGGGTATACCATGCGATAAGGAAGCGCTACATAGAGGATCTTTTTAAATGACTTGGCAAAACAAACAAAACTTTAAATTTAGCAGGATCATTATAGAACAACACAACAGCCTTACCAACATATATTTGAGATATTTTAATGTTAAGGAGTTCATTGATGAGCTTTTCCATTTTCTCATTAGTCCGAAAATCAAATTTAAACTCCTCAATCAAAAAATTTGTAATAGTAGTATATTGTGACACCATTTGATTGCAAATAAACCTAAACTTAACATTGAAGTTGTCTAATCCTAAGTCAATAGTTTCTTGAAGCATTGTTGGTTTTTTGTTCCTTGCAAAAACTTCCCTTTCTTGGTAAGAGTTTTTTTTTTGCTTTTTTATGGCATGGGTGCTTGAAGGAATAGCTAGGGATTCTTATAAATTAGAGACCATAATGGGTTCATCTTCATTGTTCGATGAAGAACATACTGTAATATTCTTTGGGTAGTTAGCCTTAGCACTTGCTTTAGCTATATCCTCAAATTTCAATCCTGTGGCTGTATCTTTACCCCGCACTATGTCTAGTTTGCACAAATATAGGAATTTAAAGTTCCACATTCTAATTGCATTCTTGTGATTCTATAAAAAAAATACATCAAGCATAAGATAAAAAACTTCATAACAGGAAAATTTCATCTGCTGTCTTTGGTCGATGGTCGTCAAATTCTTTGAGGTGATAGTGTTGCCTTTGATACGGAGCAAAAAATTCATTTGCATTTTATATCCAAAGTCAACCAAGTAATAACAACCTTTATAATTGAATAATAAGTTATGGTTGAGCAGCATAACCCAAAAAGAAACCAAAATTGGATATTGTAACACAATTTTACCTCGAGGGACTTGTTGACCATGAGGCCTTAAGATTGTATCTCAAAGCATACGACTATTGTATGCAGAACCCTTCAAACTAAGAAATACATATATGAATTGCATGTTTGAGCAACAAACATCTAAAACATTTTTTGAAATACATCATTTTCTTGTGTAATGTCGGGGCTTATCTTCACAAGAGGTCTAACTTTAATTAGCATCCCATTTAAGACTTCCAGGCAACTTTATAAATAAAAAAAGATGATTTAGCACGTAAAAGCTTTCATATTGACTTTATAGGTTAATTATAATGTTCAATTACTTGAAAACATTTCCATCTCTTATCTTGACAATCGTGAGTAATAGGCTCCAACTTTTTGAACAAAATATCATGCAATCTCATAATTATATAAAGAACTTGATGGAATTGTCAGCTCACGATTTCTCTACTACAGACAAAAAGTAAGCTAATTGTCCTTCTTTTTTTTTATAGTGAGATAATGTGTATATAAACATTTCCACAACGTCTTATACGGATGTGTTTCGAGTGGGTTTCAAACCCTCGACATCTCTTACCATATCACACAATATCCTAAAGGTTGCTCTATCCATATGAAGTTCACTAATGTAGGCAGCATTACAATCCATGGTCAATATAAACATCCATGTCATTTTATCAATCATTTTCTCTTCTTTTGTTTTAATTTCACGAACCTTATCTCAGAGGTATAAACAAACAATTACATAATGGGCGACAAATTAAAAAAAACATCAGATTATTTGTTGTTTGTTAAAGTATCAAAAGTTGTTTTAATTTGTGTCGTCAATTAATAATAGGGGGTAAGCTATTTTGATCCAAAAAGTTATTGTAAATTCAAGAGCATGCACATTGATCTAGGTACTCCTCAACCAAGTACAACCATTACTAGGAATAAGCAAATTAGTAACCAAGTACAAACATAGCTCTAAGAGAATTGCTGACTAGAAAGTATATGAAATTAATACCATTTTTTTGATCAAGGACTATAATAGCATGACACGATGAACCCTACATTAAAAAAGCATGGAAATTACATATCAGTTGTGGAAATCAACCCTAATTTTCTTTTCTTCTTGAATTCTACAAATAGATGACACAAAGTTGTTTCAAATAATAAGTAGAGAGCTCCAATACACAGAATTCATAAAAAATTGCAACTTTGGTGCTGAAAACAAAAAAAGAAAAAAAACATGAGTGACTCTTCCTATCACGTGTACGACAGCTCCTGTCACCCGAGTGACTTTTGGCCTAATTTCTTCAGTTCCTGAAATATTCATAAACAACTTCACATAACCTGATTTCATTCAAATTTGGATTAAAAAGAAAATAATTTTAAACCAAAATCAGAATATAAGTACCAGGAAAATCAATTAAAATTAGACACAATAAAAGGGTATGTCCCAAATGGCTCAAAATCTCTCATATTTAATTGAAGAAATATGAAAATCCAGAATGAACATTTAAGAACATAGTTATAGGGAGCGAAGTAAAGGGATATTTATAGGAACAGTGTATTTCCTAACCTGTGAAGTAGCCTGTCCCTGACAGAGAAAGCTTGAGGCTGCTATTGGTGCGGAGTGGGGGTGACTTAAGGATGTTGTCGGTACGAAGTCGAGATGCATCAATTTGCTAGTGTTGCTTGAGGGAGAGAGAGTGTTGCAAGAAAAAAGAAGGGGAAAATGCGGGAGAATTTGGAGGAAAAATAGCATGTCTTATTTTTAGTATAATGACTTCCATTATTCTTATAATCGAGGGGTATGCAGTACTGCCCCAAAAGTTGATATAGAAATATTGCTTATCCAATCATAATATATTACTGAACATCCTTTTCTTATTCCTTACCTTTTCCTTTCTTCCCATGCTAACTAACTAAGCACCCTATAAGTCAAAATATTGTTTTTACTCAGGTTATGTTTGGTTGGACGTAACGTTTTTAATGGAATTGAATGGTTTATAATGGAATATAATATAAATGAATGTAATATTAGAAAATTGTTGTTTGAGAAGGATGTAAGGGTTCATAATGTAAATAGCAAAATGCTATTTGGAAGAAGAGTTTATAATGTAATACAGTGAAATGTTATTTATCATTTTACATTCTATTATAAACCCTTCAAATCGGAGATAACTTATTTTTATTATTTAGGATAAAATGAGATGTAATGTGAAATCCTCTCTTTCTGTCTCCTTCCATTACATTCCATTATAAACCCTCTTCCTAAACAATAGAATAATATTATATTATATTTCATTAATAACTACCCAACCAAATATGAGGGGTGTTTGATAGATAGCTTTTAACTATATTTTAACTGATTAAGGGGGTGTTTGGTAGATAGTTTTTCAGATATATTTCAATTGATTAAAGAGTATTAGCTGTTTGACAGTCAAACAACTAATATGCGTGCTTGGTTAGGAGCTGGTTGGGTTGGCTGATTCAATCAAACCAGTCATTTTTTGAAAAGCTACTTGGGAGTAGCTTTTCAACAAGTAAGCTAATAATTTTTTTACCGAAAGACAATTATGCCCTCAAACTTATTTCTAACTTATTTGAAATGTATGAGATTAACTACAACTATTATATATAAATTCATCAAAACGTCTATATGGTTGCTTAAATTAACACGCAAGATATTACTCATCGAGTAAATTTGCAGACAACACAAGGTATAAAATTAAAGACGAGATTTGGATTTTGTTATTATTATTATTATTATTATATGTTATATATTTTTTATTATAGTTATAAACTTAATTTTTTAGAATTAAATATCTAAAATCTAAATTACTCTAAGAATATTCAACGACATACTAAATTTGAACCCTTATAAATTTTTTAAAATCATGTTTTTATAAGACATTTTACATATAAACAACTAATATTAAACAATTAATTCTATCAAACATTAAATGACAAATAATTAATACAATCCGCTGCTTAAATCAGTAGATATAATTAGCTATTAATTAATAGAATTAACTAACAGCTAATAAAATCAGCTGATTGTCAAACAGGACCATAATTTTATGTAATGTGTTAATTAAAAAAGTTAAAAAAATTAAATACTTTTACACCTATTATTTATCAAAATATAGTCCTACTTCACTCGGTCCAATTTATTAGCCTTGAGCCCAATTTTCCAAGTCCGTATTTAAGTCACTCTAGTCAAGTTCTGACAAATATCTCACCAACCAGATGACGTGCTGCTGCAAGTAGGGTCCCACATTCCTCACTCGGAAAACGACAGATAATTGGTTCGTATTTTACACGCTCACCTGACACGCTTGAGGCTGGCCAAGACTTTTTGAGGGCAAGAATGGGAACAAAATATCATGATTATTTTGATATCATGATTATTTTGACCCTAAAAAATCACTAAATTTACTTCTGAACCCCAAAATGAAACTACGAATTATTAAAAATTTAGTGTAAATAAATCTGAAATGTGATATTAAAATATCGAAGAGAAAAAGACTTAACGGAGATTGACTTGAGATTTAACTGATATTAAACTCTAGATTGGTACCTAAGTGTACAGAGCCTAGGTTTGTTGATATCCAGGTACTGATGCTTAATTTTAGATCGATTCGTTTGTTTCTTGTTTCGGTTTAAAATCTTCTTTCTGTCCTTCGACTTGTGTTTTTCGTAGCTAGTTTTCTATCGATCGTCGTGATTGATGAATGATTATTGTTCACTTGAAGTGTTGTTCTGATCAGCTGAGTTGCGATAAGCTTGATTTTTTGGGATTCTGGGTAAGGTTCGTTTTCTCTTTTTCTTTTTTGGGTTATGGAAACAGGCGTCTGTGTGGTCAGAACTTAAATGATTGTGTTTGATTCAGCTGCAAAAATTGCTGCTTTTTTCATGTTGGGTTTGGTAGTATGTTTTTATGATACTTTTCTAGCTTTATGGGGGGCTCAATTGAAAAAATAAAAGTCTTCGAGTCTTGGGTTCAGTTTGATTTGAAGTGGGTATTCTGAATTGTGCGCCCATCTGATTATGTCGCCGATGTAATTTCGGTGCTCCTTCCACGATAAGATCTTCTAATGCACGTGAACTTGATTAAGTTGCTGCAATTTCTAGTCGATTCTTTGGAGTAAAGATTTCATCAGTTCGCTTTTTTTGAGTTTATCTAATTTATAATACAAACTAGTTTTTTCTTGTGAATGGCATAGACAAGATAATTATGATGAAGTGCTAAATTTTTCTTTGGTTATTTGCGAGTGCAAATTGAATCTGATGCTTCATATTTTTTGCTGGAATGTATTCTTGCTTGTCCTAGAAATTAGTTCAGTCAATAAGAGAGCCTGTTTATACTTGACTTATGATTCTTAACGATTTTTTTGTCTTTTTTTCTTTTGCTCTTTAAGGAATCAGTAATTTGTATCCCTGGAAATACGATGTCTGACAAGCCAAATTTGTGCTCTGAGATCGTAGTGTTTCTCTGCTGATATGGGATTCATTGGATCTTATCTTGCTGTTGTAGTTGAACTCTATGGAGAGAAAAGTTGGAAAAGGGACAATGAATCAACAGAAGACCCTCAAACAAGCACGATACAATAATGTGGAAACTGTAAATGAGGGTTTAGGTTCGGCCAATCAAAGATTTTTGCATGATCCATCAGCTAATATAAATAGTAATGTACGACCTCCTGATTACAACATGTCTGTTGGAGCTAGACCTGTACTTAATTACTCAATTCAGACTGGTGAAGAGTTTGCACTTGAATTTATGAATCCAAGACAACACTTCTTCCCTAATTCTCATAATGATCCTAACAGTGCACCTGGGTATACCGAACTGAAGGGTATAATAGGAATACGTCACACAGGTTCAGAAAGTGGTTCTGAAATCTCTATGCTTGGTGCCCTAGAAAAAGGTCATAACCAAGAATTTGAAAGGCAAGGCTTTGCCATGCATGAAAACCAAAACTACTACAATTCTATGCAATCTGCCCCACGAACATCATCGAGAAATGACAGCACTCGAGGAATTCGTGAATTTCCCTCGTCAGGAGCTTCCGGTAGTTTATCAATGAAGTCGAAGTTCCTCTGCAGCTTTGGCGGTACAATTCTTCCCCGGCCAAGTGATGGAAAGCTTAGATATGTTGGTGGTGAAACGCGAGTTATCGGGTTAAACAAGAATATTTCTTGGCAAGAGCTTCAGCAGAAGGTATCAATGATATATGATCAAGTGCATGTTATAAAGTACCAACTCCCTGGTGAAGATCTTGATGCACTGGTTTCTGTATCCAGTGATGAGGATCTACAGAACATGATGGATGAATGCGCTATAATAGGAGATGGAGGATCACAGAAGCCTAGAATGTTCTTATTCTCTGTTAATGATTTGGAGGATCCACAGCTTGGCTTAGAGAACATGGAGGGTGATTCTGAGTTCCAGTATGTAGTTGCTGTGAATGGTATGGATTTGGGTTCAAGGAAGAGCTCAATCAATTTAGCAAGTACTTCTAGGAACAATTTGGATGAGTTGCTTAGTCTCAATGTTGATAGGGAAATGGGCAGGGTTAGGGTTGACTTACCTAGTGGTAGCACAGCTCTTAATGTGCCTCTATCAACAAGACAATCCTCCCAACCACAGCAAGTAAGCGCTTCAAGTGCCTATGATTCTATGTCACAGCCTTATCAGACCCAGAAGATGCATGGTAGTCAGCAACCTGTATCCTCCATGCAACCTGTCAGTTGCTTCCCAAAGATGGATGGAACAGTTACCAACCCTTTTTCTGTTGCTCTCCAACAGGTTTATGACTCACAGCCCTCCAACCATCTGACAGCTGGTGAAAGTTTAGTGCCAATGCCCTTCCAGGGATATCCGGTTCAACAGGGGTCTTTGCATGAAGACTCAACTTATGGCGGCTTTCATGTTCAAAATGTGGAAGTAAGCTCAAAAGACGCAAAGATGAAAAGAGATAACTCTAACCAGAAATTAAATGAACCAAAGAGAAGTCAAGCTCTTGATAAGGAAATACCATTAAAGGAATTGAAAATGAAACGAGATGGGTCCTTCCCTAAAATTCAAGAAACTGTGGAATGTCGAACATTTGAAAATGAGAACTCTGGTTCCTTGCTTCCAAAAGAAAGTCAAACTCCAGCCTATGAATCTAGACAAGAAGCTGTGGTTGTCAATGCATCTCCAGACATAGGAGTACGAAATTTGCCTTCAAAAAGTAACAAAAGTCTGCCGGAAATTGCACAGAATTCAATGCTTGCAGAAGCTGTAAATGATGGGAAGAAAAATGATGCAAATAAATGTGCTTCTGCAGGCGCAGTTACCACTGGATACAGTGACCCTGCGGCTGATCCAACAGACTTTAGCTATCTTGAACCACCATTGGTTCAACGTGTCTTCCATTCTGAGAGAATTCCCAGGGAGCAAGCGGAATTAAATCGGTTGTCAAAATCTGATGATTCCTTCAATCCTCAAGTTCTAATAACCCAAGCACATCCAAGTCATTCTCAAGAAGTCACAGATTCTGTTGATAAATTACATGAAGGGAGTGTAACCCCCCGGACTGAGCAGCCTCTCACATCTGTAAAAATCCGTTATGCAGATGCTCTACTTGTGGAAGAAGGAAGAGCACAGTCTGAAAAGTACAAAGAGTCTGCTGATAATATCAATAGATTGACATTTAATGCATCAGAAGGCCTTGGATCAAATGGGCAGAAATTGCAAATGGGACCAGTGATAGTCAATTCTCCAGATGATTATGAAGTTGCCCAAGGAAAGGATAAAGAAACAGTTGTATTGGTAAATCCAATAGGAAGTCCAGGAATGGTTGATAAACATCATGAGAAATCTGGTTTCCCGCCGTTAAAGGTTATTCCACTGGAGGCGGCAGCAAACAAGGATAGTGATGATAATGCTAAGTTAGGTGTACAACCTTTGCTGTTGGTAGAGAACTCAGCTCAGATTCCAGCATCAAAGGCTAATGCATTGGAGGTGACTGCAAACAAGGATAATGATGATAATGCTAAGTTAGGTGTAAAACCTTTGCCGTCAGTAGAGAACTCAGACAGGGCTGTTTCTCAAGGGGAATCTGGCACAGACTTTTTTCCATCACAGCAAGGTGACATATCGGTGGATATTAATGATAGGTTTCCTTGTGATATACTGTCTGATATATTTTCTAAAGTTAGAAACCATCAAAACTGCACTGGCATAAACCCAATGCATGTTGATGGAGCTGGTTTGAGCTTGAACACGAAGAATCATGATCCCAAACGTTGGTCGTATTTTCGAAACTTAGCGCAAGATCAGTTTGTCAGGAAAGATGTTTCCCTTATTGACCAGGACCATCCAGGTTTCTCATCCTCTCTTACAACTGTTGAAGGAGGGGTAACTACTGATTATAGCTATCCACCTCTGCAGTCTGATGGAGTTCCCATGCCTCAAGTTGAGTCAAATATCAATTTCGACGAGGACATGCAGCAAGAAATCTCTGATGCCATTGAATCCGATACTGTGGGTTCGCTTCCTTCACATACAAACTATGGTCCTTCTATGCACAAGGGCAAGGACAGTGCACAGTTGAGAGGAATAAACTCTAGAGTTCCAGAGTCAGAATATGAGGTACTTCTCTTCTGCTCTGTGTGTGTTTAAAATCCGTCAGTTCTTAACCATATTGCAAATGAATAACTCTGCAATTCTCCTCTTTTATCAGCATGATGGAAAGGTAGATTTTCAGACAACTGACGCACCTCTTGTTGATCTTCCTTTTTTAGACTTTGATATGAGTACCTTGCAGGTAAATCGCTTTTCTTTGTCGCAGAAATTTTGTTTTTGCCCAATGTCTTAACCTGAGAATTTTAATTCTTAGCATCTAAAAGGAGCAGTTAAGTTTTAAATTAGAATTTTTTTTACTATAGTTATTTGGACAATGAAGAATATGAAAGGACCTGGAGTGAAGTATAGATGTATTGTGTAGACCTAACAGCTGGAGAAAGTGAAGTTCTATGCAAAATAATGTGTCAACAGCATCTACCATATAACTAATGTCACCATTGATCCATTTTAAGGCATTGGACTACAAAATGAAATATTTAAAGTTACAGAAAAGAACTAGTGCTCAAGAAATCTTCACATTTTTTTGGGGTGTTTGCTGGTGTAAAAAAAAGGACCATTCAGGGACACTTCCTTCAATTTGTTCCCCTCCGAAAATCAGATTGTCCGTCAGAACACGCTGCTTCATTTATTCAGAAATATCACTTTATTTCAGTGCTTAGTGGACAGCGGTTCTTGTCAACCTCTTGTTGTCTTATACCCCTACCCCCATCCTTTTTGATTGCCAAACCTGTTTTCTATTGCTGGTTATTGTCATTTCATGGGAAACCTTTTATATTATTCTAGATAATAAAAAATGAAGATCTGGAAGAGCTAAGAGAACTGGGTTCTGGCACGTTTGGAACTGTTTACCATGGAAAGTGGAGGGGAACTGATGTTGCTATTAAGCGAATAAAGAAGAGCTGTTTCACCGGTCGTTCGTCAGAGCAAGAAAGATTGGTGAGCTAGTTTTCTTCTGTTGATTCTTCATATGATTAAATAATCACAGTAATGGTAAAAAAAATTGTTTAACTTAATTTCTATAAATAAATTTCATTTTGGACTAACTGGCTTAAATAAATAAGTTTCATTTTGGACTAACTGGCTTAAAGTACCATCTATTTTAGAAGGATTGAATACCTCGAATTTTCTCTGTATGGACCTTAGTTCTGGTGCTTATAAATTTTTTTAGTTCTCTTTAACTCTAAGAATGCTCTTGTACTTCCTGATGGAAAATAGATTTATTAATTAACACTGTATGATAAGAGCACTGGCATTTGATGTTGGCTGAGAGAGTGACGATTCTTTTTTGAGTTACTCATTCCGTATTGCTATATTTTTCAGACTGTCGAGTTCCGTCGTGAGGCTGAAATTCTCTCAAAACTTCACCACCCCAATGTTGTAGCATTTTATGGAGTGGTGCGGGATGGACCTGGAGGAACACTGGCCACTGTGACAGAGTTCATGGTGAATGGCTCTCTTAGACGTGTTTTGCTCAGCAAAGACAGGTATTTCCTTTTATATGCATGTATATTGTTGAGTCCTAAGAGACCTCTTCTTATTTTGTTATTGTTGTCTTCTCAACTGTAAATTTCAAGGCATCTTGACCGTCGCAAACGACTCATTATTGCGATGGATGCGGCTTTTGGAATGGAATATTTACACTCAAAGAACATTGTGCATTTTGATTTGAAGTGTGACAATTTGCTTGTTAACTTGAAGGATCCTGTGAGACCTATTTGCAAGGTATTTATCGGTGCTATTGTTGCTTTGTGGTTCTCATCGTATGGTGATTGTTACTTTTATGATGATCTGTTGTCCATGTTCTTGCTTAAAGAGTAGCTAACAAGTCCAGAGTCCGAGAAATTTTGACAGGAGAGTTAAGCACTTCTATTTTGCAGGTTGGTGATTTTGGTTTGTCAAAGATTAAACGAAATACCTTGGTTACTGGAGGGGTAAGGGGAACTCTTCCATGGATGGCTCCAGAGTTGTTGAATGGTAGTAGCAGTAAGGTTTCTGAAAAGGTAAGTACTATTGTTCTTTTGTACGATATATTCTAGGAAGGTCAAAAAGAAGGTTTCCGAAAAGGTAAGTCCCATTTGTTCTTTTGTACAATATATTCTAGGAAGGTCAAAAAGATAAATTTCCTTGCTGTAATTGCCTAGCCAGTTGCTTTCTGTGGCCACAAAAGGGGGCGGGGTGCTGCTTTTTTTCACTTGGATTGATCACTGTGGTACCTGAATCTGTTAGCATTGAAGCTTGCAGATTCTTAAGAGTACGTCTGTTAACACATTTAACTTTTGCAGGTTGATGTGTTCTCTTTCGGCATTGTCCTGTGGGAGATTCTGACCGGTGACGAGCCTTATGCTAATATGCATTATGGAGCAATCATAGGTGTGTATCGTCAGCTTCAGTTCTCCAGGAAACTCAATAAATGACGACTATTAGCTGTTAATTTCAACACATAACTGTGGAAATCTATGTGCTTGCTTGCCTGCAAGTGTTTTACCGACTGAGGATTCTATGTGGTTGTGGCTTAGTTAGATTTCCTCCAACTGAAGTTCACTTACTGACTTCTCTTCTGGCTTTCAGGAGGCATAGTGAGCAACACACTAAGGCCTCGTGTGCCAAGCTTTTGTGATCCTGAGTGGGGATTGCTAATGGAGCAATGTTGGGCCCCTGATCCTGCGGCTCGACCATCTTTCACACAAATTGCTAGACGATTGCGTGCTATGTCTGCAGCTTGCCAAACCAAGCAACAGCCACATATTGTTCCAAAGTAGCAGTACACCTTCCAATTCTCTTATCATACACATTTCAACATGATGAGTATGTTTTATGACCCCCGCCCTCTCTCTCTCTCTCTATATATATATTATGTATAAGTGTGTATATATTCTACATGCACAGGCATGGTTATTAAGAGGTTCCATAATATGAGACAAAAAATATAATTGTGTGCTGTGTTAAAACTTGAGAAGAGATTGGATGATGTATATGCATTATTTTTGTTAATAGTGAATGTGAAACTTGCATGATTTATTTTTCTTAAGCTTCATCCACATCATGATATTATGAGCACGATTTTTCTTGCATTCTAAATGCATGTCAATGGGTCGGGCTGGCAGGTTCCGACCAGATGGGCCACAGGTGGCCCGACTGGTTATATTTTTTGAAAAAATTAGAAAATGACGCCGTTTTTTTGTTTTGACCTAGCCACAGATCGGACTTTGGCCAAAAAATAAAATAGTTTAAATTTTGGGATAATACATTAAATATTTTTTAATTTTTTAATTTGTGTTTATTTTTAATTTAATTTAGGAATTACTTGTATAAATTAGGTTAAAATATTATTTTTATTGACGTGACGTGTTTATTAAATTTTACTTGGATGTTTATTTATTAGTTAGATCCATGAAAATAATATTTTGATACGTGATTTATATGAATTTTACAAGATTAGTTAAATATCAGTTTTCACCAAAATGCACCATTATATAAATAATTATTATTATAACTTAAATTCTTTTTTATCGTTAAAAATTATGTTGTAATGATTATATACTTAATTAAAATAGTTTAACACAATTCTAATGTATTGTCATATAAGATGATTTTTTTATATTCTATGTCAATTAATGTTACATTTCTTATATTTTTATTTGTCATTTTTGATATTTTTAATTTTATACGAATCGGAAAATTCAAAATATATTTTATCAAAATTTTATAAATCATTTATTTTAACTATTTTAAGATTTTGAAATATGACATTTTAATTGAAA
>JANIHY010000002.1:6324571-6337954 GCA_027479065.1 Erythroxylum brevipes
ATGACATGTTAACTATCTCACCTTCACTGTACATAATATGACATCATACACTAAACCATCAATCACACATTTTCTAAGCCCAAAATGTTATCACATTAATCAAAATCCATAATTTACATTATTTCATACAACACAATACCGTATATGTTTTACATCATTATCCTATGAGCTTAAACAACTTAGTACACACAAAATACAATAAACATGAAAGAAATAACTAAGTCCTCAATCTTAGTTGACCGATCTTTGAGCCAAATTTTACTGTAACAGTTGCACAAAATATGCTTTTACAGAGTCTTAGAAGCTAAGTCGTCTCACTCTCGAACCTGAAAAGCAACAATGTAATTTTGATGAGTTTTGAGAACTCAGTAGAGTAACCATCCTCGATGGTTCACTCATGTCATAAAGCGAGATAAATTGTAGCATGTAATCATACAGCTCAACTCTATTTAACAAGTATCAAATACTATCACAGATAAATCATTTCTTAGATACATAGTTCAATCATATAGCAACATTTACACAGCTTTGCAAATCATTCAATGAATTCAAATTATATGCGGATGCGACATGTATGAGACTCACATTCATTTTTATTTTTTTGTGACTGTGGGCTTTTACAATATCCTGAATTATCGGGCTCAGTCAGTTAGTCAGTGATTCATTGATCACAACAAGCCACAAGCTCGAACCACATATGCGGGAGCTTAAATCTTATATCAGTAACAGTATTAGTAGCCACATTAGTCACAACTCCCTTATATTACATGCATTGGAATGAAGTGCATGCAATAATTTAGTCATTAATTCAATCACTTTCATTTGCATGTAATATAACAGTATATCAGTCCCAGTATCAATTACAGTAATGGTCACAGTAGCAGTGGTCATCGGACTAGGTTCGGGATTCAACCTTTCAGTTGAGAATCAGAAAGTCATTTAGGTAGACGCATTTACATTCAAGTAGCACTTCCAATATCATTCTCATTCATCAAAACGTCTCGAACAAATATTGTCCGGAATCCAATACACAATTAACACATTTCAGTACAATTCAATAAGATCTCAATACAATTCAATAATGTACCAAAAAAATATGGTGAGACCATCTTAGGTTACTCACAGTATGCTCCAAACAGCTATTGCCTTGAAGTCCCGACAATGTTTGGATGTTGTCGTTCAATGTGCTCCTCTATTCATACAATACATACACATATCACAATATTGTACAATATTGTATTCATTAATGCACATTCATGTATGTACAATGCATGTTCATGGCAATTCTGGGTTTCCTATCATTTATTTTGTTACACAAATCATTCGGATATCCACATTCCATTGATCAACTCAGATTTATTTAAAAGTACACTTTCGGATCCATTTTGCACAATTATTTTCATCAGAAAAGTGAAGGAATTTGGTAACACTTCCTTATAACAAATTATTCTCCTATGTTTTAAGTCTCTATTGATATCAAGATCATTTAATTTGATTCATTATTCTTTGAGTTATGCTCAAAATAACACAAACTATGCACATTTAAAATTTTGGTTAATGTATGATTATACATTCAAGTTGTACACCTCATATCTCTCAATTACAGTATCAAAAAAATTAAAAATTTATACCAATTTAAAGTTAAGATAATAAGCTACAACTTTGGTGAAGAAACCTAAGTCTAATTTAGCCTGTATCAACATATTTTATTCAATAACAACAGGACCTTATTTCTGTCCCTGGTAGTGCTACTGCCTAATCTAAGACTTACTTTCAAGCTCAATTTCAAGACCATTAAAGATAGAATTCAAATTCAATTTCTTCTTAAAATTTGTAGCCAAATGTCTCTAGTTCAATTTAAATCAAAAATAATTTCATTTGTAAATCTAAAGATCAAAATAGAGCTAAAATACCGAAACATGTTCAGTAAAAACATTTCAATTATCAAATTCCAGCACACCTCAGCATTTTCGTCCTAACTGCCCCTTTCGAGATAACTTTGCATGATCATTAAGACAAGGAAAATGGTATATTTCAGTAAGATTTCTTCTAGACAAATTTTTTAATATGTTTCTAGCTTCTAATAGCACCAAAATCATATAATTTGATTTAGTATACAGAAAGTTATACTTAAAACATTTCAGATTGGTTTAAAACTGTAATAGAACTTCTAACTCGACTTCTAGTCAGATTTTGAAATTCTTAGAGATAGAATTAATACTCAACTTCTTCAGGAAAGTTGTAGACATATGTATCTAATTTAATCTGAATTAAGAAACAACGTATTTGGATATCTACAATTCAAGATATAATCAAAATATTGAAGCATGTTCTGTGGAAACAATACAACTCACGTATTCCAGCACAATCAATCATTAACATCATATGGAATTCATTCTAATCCATGATCATCAATTCTCAATTGTAACAATCCATAAACACTAATCTTTTACTTACCTTTTTAGTTCTAATCCCAGCTCAAAATTCACTCTAAATTAGTACTCCAAACATGCAGAAGCATCACTCATTCAAGGTGGAACTTGGAAGGATTTTAGCTAGGACAATAAGACAACTATATTCTGATTCTCTACTTAACTTTGTGAGGGTGAAGCACGAATTTTGGTGCAACAATCAGACATGAACATAAATAAATATAGGGAGGTGCAAGGAAGAGTGCTTCGGTGGTGTGTGAGAGGAAGCAAGAAGAGAAATGACCATAGTTGGAGTTTCTCCTGCTAAAACTTACACCTAAGGTGTTAGGAGTCAACTAAAGGAATGGCCATATGTCTTATGGCATGTTCAGCACTTATCAAGCATAGGTACTGCCAAATGTCTCCAATTAACTAAGTCACTTTTCCATTAATCAAATATGCCATTTGTCATCAACTTACTAACCTATTTGCCACACAATGATTGATCCATTTGTTAATTAATTCTTAGTCCATTTGTCACCAATTTAACTACACCAAATGTAACTCAATTATAGGCTAAATCATCTAAAATTTTCATGTATCAATGTATCCTACCACTTGGCGTTTCTCCTAGTCCAAATGTACTTCAAATTCACCAAAAATTTTGAAATAATATTAATGGTCTCTAATTAAAATTTTAATGCAAATAACTCACAATTCACATTTTAATCACATTTATAAATCAATCATACCCGGAAAATATCAATAAATGCATGTACAATTTTTTTTAATGTATCAAAATAATATTCATATATGTGTGAATATACAATGAAGCATGATCATGAATTATGATTCCTAATTTCTTATTAATCTCCAATAAACACCATTTTAAACCTAATTCAAGTAACAGGATGTTACAATTCTCCCCTCCTAATAAAAATTTCGTCCTCGAAATTTTTACCTGATAATTCAAATATATGGGGATACTGTCGCCATATATGATCCTCAGTTTTTCATGTTGCTTCCTCAGTTGAGTGATTTCTCAAACGAATTTTTACCAATGGAATCACTCTGTTTCTCAATTGCTTTTTCTTATAACCTACTATCTTAATCGGTTCCTCAATATAACTTAAATTACTATCAATCTAAATATCTTGAGCCGATAATACATGTGTAGGATCAGATCTGTATCTTCTTAACATACTTACATGAAACACGTTATGCATTTGAGGCATCTCATTAGGCAAAGCTAATTTATATGCTAAAGGTCCAATCCTCTCAAGAATCTCATAAAGACGAATGTATCTTGGGCTCAACTTACCCTTTTTACCAAATCTCAGCACACCATGCCAAGGCAACACTTTCAGAAAGACTCTGTCTCTAACATTATATTCCATATCCATTCTATGTTGATCCGCATAACTTTTTTGTCTATCTTTAGCTGTTTTTATTCGACTCCTAATCAATTTCACATTCTCCACAATATCCTGTATCAGTTCTGGACTCTCAATCATCCTTAAACCTTCCTCATCCCAGTATAGAGGTGATCGACATTTTTTGTCATACAACACCTTATACGATGCCATCCCAATGCTGCTATGATAAGGATTGTTATAAGCAAACTAAATCAATGTTATGTATTGATCCCAAGTTCCCTGAAATTCCAGAACACAAGCTCTGAACATATGCTCAACAGTCTTGATAGTTCTCTCACTCTGTCCATCTGTTTGAGGATGAAATGTTGTACTAAAATTTAACTGTGTGCCTATAGTTGACTGTAAGCTCTTCCAAAATTTCGAAGTAAATCTGGGATTCCTGTCTGATACAATGACACTAGAACCCAATGCAATCTCACTATCTCAGTCACATATCTTCGAGCCAACTGTTCTAGTGTATTGTTCTCTTGTATTTGTATGAAATGGGTCGACTTAGTTAATCGGTCCACCACAACCCATATTACATCATTTGACCTTGGAGTGTTAAGCAATCCCATTATAAAATCCATAGTAATTCATTCCCATTTCTAATCCGAAATAGGTAACAAATGTAATTTTTCAACTAAAGCCTAATGCTCAGCCTTAACCTGTTGACATATTATACATTTAGAAACAAATTTCACAACTTGCTTTTTCATTCTAGGCCACCATAAATTTTGTTTCAATGTGTTATACATCTTGGTAGTACCAAGATGTATAGCATAGGCGGCCATATGAGCTTCTTCTAAGATTTCCTTCCTCAGATCATCAACATTAGGCACACAAAGTCTCTGCTTTAGCCACAACGTATCATCTCTAAATTCAAACTCATAATATGTATTCTTCTTAACTTTATCAATCAATTTCACCTTTTCAGGATCTTTACTCTGTACTCTTCTGATCCGATCATGCAATATTGGCCTCAGTTTCAATGTAGCTGTCAGTGCTTCATTTTGTTCTAAATTTAACTCCACATTCAAAGCTCTCAACTGTATTAGGCTTGGTAACCTTAATACTTGAATCTGAGCTATAATGGTATTCGACTTTCTACTCAAAGCATCAGCCACTACATTAGCCTTCCCTAAATGATACTCAATTGTGCAATCATTGTCTTTCAGTAACTCTATCCATCTTCTCTGTTTCATGTTCATCTCTTTCTGGCTTAATAGATACTTCAAGCTCTTATGATCAATGTATATCTGAAATGTCTCGCTATATAAGTAATATCTTTAAATCTTTAGAAAAAAAACTAATGTTGCAAGCTCTAAATAATGTACCGGGTAATTCATTTCATGAGACCTTAATTGTCTCGACGCATAGGCTATCATCTTCCATGTTGCATCAATATACATCCCAGTCCTTGATGCAACGCATCACTGTTTATCACATATCCACCGGATCATGATGGAATAGTCAACACTGACGTTATAGTCAATCGATGTTTCAACTTTTCAAAACTTCTTTGGCACTTGTCATTTCATCTAAATGCAACATTCTTCCTTAGAAGTTTAGTCAGAGGGGTTGAGATTAAAGAAAACGCCTCGACAAACCTCTGGTAATAACCAGCTAATCCGAGGAAATTCTGGATCTCTGATATATTCTTCGGTGTCTCCCATCTCATTACTACTTCAATTTTTATTAGATTCACCCGAATACGATGCCTTGTTACTATATGACCCAGAAATACCACCTAATTCAGCCAAAATTTACATTTACTAAATTTAGCATACAATTGTTTTCCTCTCATAGTCTGTAAAATTATTCTCAGATGTTCAGCATGTTCCTCATTACTTCTTGAATACACCAAAATATCATCAATGAACACAATTACAAATCGGTCTAGGTAGGGTTGAAACACCTTATTCATCAATTCCATAAATGCGGTCGGGGCATCAATCAACCTAAATGGCATTACTAAGAACTCAAAATGTCCATAGCTACATCTGAAAGCACTTTTTGGTACATCAGCCTCTACTATCTTTAGCTGATAATACCAAGATCTCAAATTAAGCTTAGTAAATACTCGAGCTCCCTGCAGTTGATCAAACAAGTCATCGATTCTAGGCAGCGGGTATTTATTCTTCACTGTAATCGGATTAAGTTGCCTATAATTAATGCACAACTTTAAAGTACCATCCTTTTTCTTCACAAACAACACTGGAGCGCGCCCTAAGGTGAAACATTGGGCCTAATGAACCCCTTCTCGAGCAACTCCTGCAATTGAACTTTCAACTCCTTCAGTTCCACAGGTGTCATCTTATATGGAGGAATGGATATAGGAGCAGTACTTGGAACTAAGTCAATTGTGAACTCCGTTTCCTAATATAAAAGCAAACCAGGTAATTCAACAGGAAACACGTCCAAGAATTCCTTAACTATAGGAATGTCTTATACACTCTGTTCGGCTCGAGTATCAATCACGTGGGCCACAGAGTCCTCACATCCACCATACATTAACTTTAGAGCACTAATAAATGAAATCAGTCTAGTTGGCACTGCTTGACTAATGCCTCTGAATACTACTCTCGATTGACCAGGAGACTCTAAAATCACTTCCTTCGTATAGCAGTTCATGATGGCCCTATGAGTAGTGAGTCAATCCATGCCTAAGATAATATCTATCTCTTTTAACTGTAAAATAATCAAATCTGCTGCCAATTTTGCCTGATCAATTTGAATTAGACACTTCTTACAAACCTCCCCACTAACGATAGTACTACCAATCTGTGTACTTTCCTCAATCCACATCTCAGGAACTCTTTATCACAATGCAATTTACATGCCATGTGTGATGTGATAAATGAATGCGTAGATTCAGGATTTGCAATGCATAAATCTCAAAAGTAAATAATGATAACACACCTGCGATAACATTTGGAGAATCCTGAGTCTCCTGTCTCGTCATGGCATAGACTCTAGCTTGAGACTACGACTGATTGCTCTGCACCTCAGTCCTCCCAGTAATACTTCTAGAACCCATCCTACCTTTGCCACGACCTCTCTGTCTAGTCCTATTGGCTCGACTCTGCTGAATAGTAGGTTTTATTACTCTTCTCCCTCTACCAACAGACTATGCCCCAGACATCAATGGGTAATCTCTGATCTGATGATCATGTGAGCCACACCGAAGGCAAGCTCCTGTCAATCTCCAGTATACACCACTATGCTTATTCCCACAATATTGACAAGCTAGCAACTGACCCAATGTTGCACCCCTGTTATTCCCAGTTTGAGTAAAACTACCCCTCTGTCTGAATCCTAATTGTTTAGTTCCAGTTGGCGATCTAAATGTTCGGGTCTGATATTTGCTGAACCTTCTGTTAGAACCATTTTGAGACTCACTGGGCCTTTTCTGACCAGTCGCTGATCTCTGCTCAAATTGACTATCTCTCAACAATTGCTCCATTCGAATCGAGGCTGCTCTGAGCTCAGTGAAACTGCTCAGGTTAGGAAGAGCTAGCCTTGTCCGAATCTCCATGCTCAGGCCTTCTTCAAATCTCCTACATTTTTCTGCTTCAGTAGGAATTAAAACAAAAGCATACCTCATCAGCTCATTAAATCTAATCTTATAATCTGCTACAAATATTCCACCCTGTTTCAGATCCATGAACTCCTTCATCTTCCTATCCACATATACCTGGGGCATATAATTTTCTCTAAAAGCCCTCCGAAAGTCTCTCGAAGTCAAAGTACAAGGCCTGGTGGCACTGCTAGGAACAATCTTCCACCATTGATAAGTCGGGCCTTGTAGCAAAGAAATGACATAGTTGAACCTCTCATCTGACTCACAGTCTATCTGATTAAATATTCGTTCTATCCACTCTAACCATCCCTCTGCTTATGCAGGGTCTATACTGCCATAAAAATCTATAACTCCCTGCTTTCACAGTTTGTCGTACCTCCTTTCCCTTCTCTCAGGAATTCTCAGAAGCACTCGCTCAGGTCGAGATACCGACAACTCTCTACTGACTCCTTCCGATCTTAGGTCAGCTGAGTATTCCATTTGTTCACCTATATCGGATAACCTGTAATACACAATAACTTCAATTACCATCTGACATTTCCACAACATTTCACGTTTAATATCACCACATATCCCTATGGATGCCAAATCATTTTCTGATATCAAAAATGTAACACCTCATTCCCAACTGACATATGCACGACTATCCATCGGATACATGTGTACATACCTGTTAGAAATAACATGTTAGCTATCTCACCTTCACTGTACATAACATGGCATCATACACTAAACCATTAATCACACATTAAATGTTATCACATAAATCAAAATTCATAATTTACGTTGTTTCATACGACACAATACCATCTATGTTTTACAACATTATCCTATGAGCTTAAACAACTCAATACACACCAAATACAATAAACATGAAAGAAATAGTTAAGTCCTCAATCTCAGCTGACCGACCTCTGAACCAAATCTGACTGTAACAAGTACACAAAATATGCTTCTACGGAGTCTTAGAAGCTAGGTCGTCTCACTCTTGAACTTGAAAAGTAACGGTGTAATTTTGATGAGTTTTGCGAGCTCAGTAGAGTAACCATCCTTGATGGTTCACTCATGTCATAAAGAGAGATCAATTATATCATGTAATCATATAGCTCAACTCCACTTAACAAGTATTAAATACTATCACAGATAAATCATTTCTCAGATACACAGTTCAATCATTTAGCAATATTCACACAGCTTTGCAAATCATTTAATGAATTCAAATTATATGCGGAAGAGACATGTATGAGACTCACATTCACTTTTATTTTGTTGTGACTGTGTGCTTTTATAGTATCCTGAATTGTCGAACTCAGTCAATCAATCAGTGACTCATTGATCACTGTAAGCCATAAGCTCGAACCATATATGCGAGAGCTTAAAGCTCATATCAGTAACAACATTAGTAGCCAGATTAGTCACAACTCCTTTATAATACATGCATTGGAATGAAGTGCATGCCACAATTCAGTCATTAATTCAATCACTTTCATTTGCATTTAATATAATAGTATATCAGTCATAGTATCAATTATAATAACGGTCATAGTAGTAGTGGTCATCGGACTAGGTCCGGCATTCAACCTTTCAATTGAGAATCAAAAAGTCATTTAGGCAGACGCATTCACATTCAAATAGCACTTCCAATATCATTCACATTCATCAAAACAATGTGGTGAGACCATCTTAGGTTACTCACAGTATGCTCCAAACAGCTATTATCTTGAAGTCCCGGCAATGTCTGGATGATGTCGTTCAATGTGCTCCTCTATTCATACAATACATACACATATCACAATATTGCACAATTTTGTATTCATTAATGCACATTCATGTATACTAACTATGTACAATGCATGTTCACGACAATTCAGGGTTTCTTATCATTTTTTTTGTTAAATAAATCATTTAGATATCCACTTTCCATTGATCAACTCAGATTTGTTTAAAAATACACTTTCGGGTCCATTTTGTACAATTATTTTCATTAAAAAATGAAGAAATTTGGTAACACTTCCTTCTAATAAACTATTCTCCTATGTCTTAAGTCTCTATTGATACCAAGATTATTCAATTTGATTCATTATTCTATGAGTTATGCTCAAAATACCACATACTGTGCACATTTAAAATTTTGGTTAATGCATGATTATGTATTCAAGTTGTACACATCATATCTCTCAATTCTAGTATCCAAAAATTACAAAATTTATATCAATTTAAAGAAAAGATAATAAGCTACAACTTTGGTGAAGACACCGCGATCTAATTCAACCTTCATTAATACAGTTTATTCAATAACAACAGGACCTTATTTCTGTCCCTAGTAGTGCTAGTGCCTAATCCAAGACTTACTTTCAAGCTCAATTTCAAGACCCTTAAAAACAGAATTCAAATTCAATTTCTTCTTAACATTTGTAGCCAAATGTCTCTAGTTTAATTTAAATCAAGAATCATTTCATTTGTAAATCTACAGATCAAAAATAGAGCTAAAATATCAAAACATGTTTAGCAAAAACATTCCAGCTATCAAATTCCAGCACACCTCAGCATTTTCATCCTAATACCCCCTTTCGGAATAACTTTGCATGATCATTATGGCAAGGAAAATGGTGTATTTCAATAACACTTTCTTCTAGACAATTGCTCCATTATGTTTTCAGTTTCTAATAGCACCAAAATCATACAATTTGATTCAGTATACAGAAAGTTATACTCAAAATATTTCAGACTATTTTAAAATTGTAACAGAACTCTTAACTCGACTTCCAACCAAAATTTGAAATTCTTATAGATAGAATTAATACTCAACTTCACAAAAGTTGTAGCCATATGTCTCTAATTTAATCTGAATTAATAAGCAACGTATTTAGAAATCTACAATTCAAGATATTATCAAAATACTGAATCATGTTCCATGAAAACAATACAGCTCACATATTACAGCACAATCAATCATTAACATCATATGGAATTCATCCTAATTCATCATCATCAATTCTCTATTATAACATTCCATAAACACTAATCTTTTACTTACCTTTTTAGTTCTAATCCTAGCTCAAAATTAACTCTAAATCAGTACTCCAAACATGCAGAAGCATCACTCATTCGGCTAGGACGATAAGACAGCTATATTCTAATTCTCTACTTAACTTTGTGAGGGTGAAGCACGAATTTTGGTGCAACAATCAGACATGAACATAAACAAATATAGGGATGTGCAAGGAAGAGTGCTTTGGTGGTGTGTGAGAGGAAGCAAAAAGAGAAATAACCATAGTTGGAGTTGCTCCTGCTGAAACTTACACCTAAAGTGTTAAGTGTCAACTAAAGGAATGGCCATATGTCTTATGGCATGTTTAGCACTTATCAAGCATAGGTGCTGCCAAATGTCTCCAATTAATTAAGTCACTTGTCCATTAATCAAATATGCCATTTGTCATCAACTTACCAGCCCATTTGTCACACAATGATTGATCCATTTATCAATTAATTCTTATAAATTTGTCACCAATTTAACTATGCCAAATGTAACTCAATTATAGACTAAATTATCTAAAATTTTCATGTATCAATTTATCCTACCAATTGGTATTTTTACTAGTCCAATTGTACCTCAAATTCACCAAAAAATTTGAAATAATGCTAATAGTCTCCAAATAAATTTTTAACGCAAATAACTCACAATTCACATTTTAATCACATTTATAAATCAATTATACCCGAAAATGTCAATGAATGCATGTACAATTTTTTTAATGTATCAAAATAATATTCACATATGTGTGAATATACAATGATGCATGAGCGTGAATTATGCTTCCTAATTTCTTATTAATCTCCAATAAACACCATTTTAACCCTAATTCAAGTAACAGGATGTTACATCTGAGTTTCCCCTAGGTCTTTCATTTCAAAATGAGAGCACGGTTCAATCTTAACTTCTTGAATTTTATTCAAGTCCTTCCTTGTGATGATGAGATCATCTACATAGACTAATATAAACATTACTTTAGTCAGTCCTAAATCCTTGTAATATAGACAATAATCATAGGATCTTCTGATGAAGTTCACGCTAGCAGCAACCTCATGGAACTTTTTGTTCCATTGTCTAGGAGCTTGCTTGAGCCCATATAGGGATTTTTGCAATAGGCAAACATAGTCTAGCTTATTTTTGTCCTCAAATCCGACTGGTTGTTTCATATAAATTGTCTCCTCTAGCTTTCCATATAGGAAAGCTGTCTTAACATCCATTTGATGGATTTCCCAGTCATATAGTGTTGCTAGGACTAGTATAAGCCTAATTGTTGAGACTCGATTCGGAGACCGGATCCCAATCAAAAAACGAAAGTAAAAGAAACGGAGAACAGAGTGAAACGCAAAACAAAAGCGGAATTGAATGCGAAAGTCAAAGAAAATGAATCGAATAACAAATCGGATACTAATCAATGGTGAATACAAATCAGAAAACGAAGGAATCCATAGAGGATGCGTAAAGCGAAAACACAATGCGAATCGAAATCGAAATATCGAATAACAGAAATACGAAACACATACGGATCAAATCAAAGCAAATAAAACCGAATCCGACATCCGAAACAAATATTTTAGAAATAGCGTTGAAAACCCTAAGACTAACCAATCCGAAAATGGTATAAATTTTTTTCTTTTCTTTCTTATTCATCTTCATTCAATTGCTTACAAAGTGAATACACTTTTTCACTTTGGAATTTATCAATTCCCTATCCTCAATCACAAAGCTCAATTTACTCAATTTGCTATATTCAAATTCATAAACATCCATTTACACAAAATCTCATTAGTCCTTTCTTTTACCAAAATAAAAAATCCAAAATCACATGTCCATATACTACCATAACAAAAATCAGGCAGCATAACGACTGTATTTTCATAAACCCAAACTTGCAAAGGGTTTTAAAACTCACTTCTATGTATACCAGCTCAATCAAATCACACAACTCATCGGACTTTCCGTCCGGAATCCAAACTCAATCCAACATACATTAACCAAATCCAATTCATATTGATTTCTCAATCCAATATACTAATCTTAAATCATCATACATAATGTCATAATTCAAGTCTTTATGAAAACCTGGAGATAGGGATGAAAGGGAGGGTGAGCTGAAATAGCTCGTGGGTAATATGTTTATAAAATGAACAATAAGCAAAAACCATTTTTCAAGACGTTTGCCATTTTTAAACATTTCACAATCGGAAATTTATCAAAAGCTCATTTTCAAACTTTTCAACTCTTCAAAATCAATCATAAACAATTTCTAAAGTTTCATGGTTGAAAGCTCATTTTTTCATTTCTCAATTTTCTCAGAATTTTCATAATTCATAAACAATTTCAAAAACATGAATGCAATCACATAATAATACAAATCAAAACATATAACATATCAAACGGTTTGGGTCGGTCCAAAACGAAACGTACTGCACATTTTCGCATAGTGGTCATGTGCAGTCGTGAACAGAACGTACTATACTTTCCCGCATCGCAGTCTAATGTAGCCGTGAACTTATGGGAGTCTGAAATCGGAGCTCCAGTGCCACTAGCGGGCAGGCAGAAGAAGCCTTTTAAAAACGAGACAGTGCACTGACTCAATCTTAAGGGACCTAACCAAACTCATATAACACATAATTCTTGAAAATCGAAATACCCGAAGACATATTTTAAAAACTTAATTTTTTCATATTTTCAAATTGTGTTGTACGCGACACATTTACATTCACATGAATTCATATAGCAATTTAAATGCAATCACAAATCCTCAATCATTCACATAACAAACAAAATCATATTCGATTCACAACCATTTATAAACTCAGAATGCAACACTTTTTATAATTCATATAGATGTAACAAATGTATCAATTCATAAATAATAAAATCCTTCAAACATAAAGAATTTTAGAAATTTTAACAATTCATCACAAACATTTTAAACAA
>JANIHY010000002.1:6384489-6397154 GCA_027479065.1 Erythroxylum brevipes
ATTGCTCAATCAAGATTTTCTGTTTAATATTACCTTGTTTTATTTTATCTCATAAAATTTCAATTATTTATTTTGTAGGATTTACGTAAAGTTTATGCGGAACTTATATAAAATTCACATAAATAAATATAAAATTTATTGAACACAATAAAACATCGTAATATTAGACAAGAACTTATATAAAATTTACATAAATAAATATAAAATTTATTGAACACAATAAAACATCGTAATATTAGACAGAAGATACGCAGTTGCTACGCAAATTTAAGATAGTTAGTTGTCTCTCAAGTCTCAACAAATCATGTCTACATTCACGACTTTTGCAGCTTGTCCTGCTCTCATTTCAGAGCCTCGTCACAACAACTTCACACAACACCAACAAAAACAGAAGCAATGGTTTTTGCATTGTCCGGCTATGCCTTTGAATCGGACTCCTACTCCTTCACCTTCAATTCTTTGTTTATCTTCTCTCTACGGTGCATACAATTTCACCACTTTCATGTCTTTCTCTTTACTTCATAGATACAATTGCATCAAGGTTTGACTTTTCGACTTGTGGGATGTTGACTGTATTAAGTATTTTAACGCGTCTCGATAAGAACTGGGAATCCCGGGGAATTCGGATGGCCATAGTTTTGGTCCATTCGGCTCAAGTTTTGGATCTTGTTGCTTATTGAGCTAGTTCTTTGGAAGCTTGACTATGTTCTATGTAAGATTCTTTTGGATTGACGCTGTTCTTTGTTTGCGCAGAGATGAATACTACAGTTGGTCAGAGTCTGTTGCCACTGGACCGAACCAAAACTCTTCACTTGGTCTGCTTCAATCTTCACTACCTCATCCCATATTTTACTGCTTCCAGAAATCTAAAGCATCCTGTTTTATTCGAGTCAAGTGGCTTATAAATGTGGTTACCTTATGAAATTTTCAGGTTAGGCATGCCCAAGGGATTCACAATGTATACGGAGAAAAAGACTCTAAAGCCTATTTTTCTGAAGAATATTTTGATGCGCACCTTACACCACTTGGTTGGCAACAGGTAATGGCAGACCCTTTTTATGCTTTCCTTCATGCATTTAAGTGAGGATAATTGGGGAAGTTGTACTAATTTGAGTTGTTTCGGTAGCTTATTTCATCTTTTAATATTTTAGATAAACCACAACAGGTTGAGAATCTGCGAAAGGACGTTCAAGGATGTGGACTACATAAGAGAATTGAATTGGTTATCACTTCCCCTTTGTTAAGGTATTGCGAACATTCGCAGCTGCATGTTACTTCCTAAAACCATTGTGAAAAATATTTGCTTTAGTTTCTTGCAGCTAATGGAGGAGCTTGATACAGTTTGGTCTCTAAATACTTATTCTCTGGAATATGAATTACTGAGATTGCACTCTACTAATCATGAAAAAGTGAGAGGTTCTCATGATTCTTTTTGCCAAAATCTTTTCTTTGACAATGACCCCTGTAAATGCATCGTAGGACCATGCAAACAGCAGTTGGTGTTTTCGGTGGTGAAGATTTGAAGGATGGTATAGAGGCCCCTCCTTTGATGCTAGCAAATGTTGGAAAAAGTCAACATCCTGCAATTTCAAGTTTAAATTGCCCTCCAATCATGGCTGTTGAGCTTTGTCGAGAGAGCTTAGTATGTCTTCCATAATTAAATAATAGCTAACTGAATCTGTTAAGAGTATATACAGCTTTGTTCCAATGAATTTGTCATTTTGCAAATGATTGCTATATACCCTGCGTCTCTCAAGAAAGGAGATAAAAATACTAGGGGGAGTTTAATCATTATGGTAACTTTCAATGTGGAACATGTACGACATCTGTACTGAACTAAAATATAGGCATCACTCTGCTTTAGAAATAAAGTCAAGGGAATGTCTACAAAATGGAATTCATATCATGTAATGAAAAAACCTATCTATATTCAGTTGCTTTTGCCCTTATTTGAAATGGGATCTGTACATTAACTTTGATTCTTCTGAACTACAGAACAGCTATCCATGTGATAGGAGAAGAAGCATCAGTGAATATCAACAGATGTTTCCTGCAATAGATTTCTCATTGGCAAGTATATAATTCGTATCCACTCTATTGAAAGTGACCTTTATCATTGTTTCATATCTCAAGTTCAACTTGGGTTGATATTAGCCGTTCCCTTTTTTATTTCTCCTGTCTGTAGATTGAAAGCAATGATGACATACTGTGGAAGTCTGATGATAGAGAGAAGCATGAACTAGTAGCTGCAAGAGGCCTGAAATTCTTAAATTGGTAACTATTTGGTTGTATTGCACATGGTTATGATGTTTCTTTAACAGACTTAAAAATCAGAGATTCTAAATTAGTTGTGACGGTTTATAAATCACTGGGAGGAGTAAGCATCCTGGCCTGGTCAGTTGTTCAAGCCACCAAGGCCTACTGATACAACAGTGAGGATTGGCAAGTCCATGCAGGAGGAAGGAAAGAAGATACAGTTGATAACCAGGGAGGGCGATCAAAAAGATGATAAATTGTAGATAGGGATGGCAAAAAGCCCCGCCCCGATAGGGATCCGATATTCCCCGACCCGAACGGGGCCGATATGGGGGCACATTTTGCCCCGAATAAACGGGGTAAGGGATGGGGATTTTTCCCTATTTATATTCGGGGCGGGGATGGAGATTATAGTCTCCATCCCCGATGGGGACCCGACCCGACCTGACCAGATGGGGACCCGCCCCGATCGCATAATCCCCCTTAATGGAACATCATAGCTTTTCCACAAATGAGTACTCTGTTTCCTTACATCTAATTCTATTTTTTTCGGTAACTTTTATGGTTTTCTTCCAGGTTGTGGACTCGGAAAGAAAAAGAGATTGCGGTTGTTAGCCATGCGACATTCCTTATGTATACGCTAAGTAATTTCGGAAAGTATTGCCATCCTTCTTTGAAGAGTGAATTGAATAGAATGTAAGCCTTCAAGATAATTAATGAACATTTTTACTAGTATCATTATAGGATAATGCAAATGTCAAATGTTCCATATTTCTTGTTGACTGTACCATCTCAAACCATCTTCTTCTAGGACAACGTATTATGTTGTTTGCCTCAAACTTTAAGCAGTTGTCATTTAACAATACAGATTTGGTAACTTGTCATTGAACCTTTTTGTTGATGATTGTCATGAGTTAAATGTATATTGTCTGAGAAGGTTATGTTTATCTTCTATTATTAGGTTAGGGTTGAAAGTGACCTTTTTAAACTTAATAAATCCGTTTTCTGCGTTTTGGCGCTATTTCTTTTGTATATTTCACAATTTTTAGCCATCTCTTCAACAGAATTAACACTCAGAATCCTAAAGATACTGATATTGTTATCAGAAAGTCTTGAAAAAGACACTCAATTTCCTGTAGAAATTACAGCATGATAGTGTAGATTTGCAAGTCGATTTCTTGTACAAAATATATGCCTTACTCTTTCATTGTGCTAATCAGGTCTATTTATTTGCAGCTTCGCAAACTGTGAGCTTCGTTCTTTGGTTCTTGTTGATAGATGGTGAGATGTATTTGAGGATGTTTGAGTGCATTTTCTCTTTAAGCTTGTGCAGAGCACTCGTATACATGTGTTCCTTCTGCATAAAATAGGCTTAGATCCCGCTCCAAGCAGAAAAAGAGATGTTCCGTCACACATAAATCTTCAAATGTGAAGTTGCTCAGGCCAAGTACACATGGAAGAAGTAGAGTCAAATACTTATCTAGTATCATGAAACGATCAGTATTCTTTCCCCGGTGGGATACGTTCTCCAGGATTGGTTTACCAAGATCGAAAAAGAGCTATATCCTTCCAGTTTTATGAAGAATCTGGTTCTTTTTTAAGGTTCTTTTCCTTGAAACAACCAAAGTATGCAATGTCTTAGTGCTAATGAAAAATTTGTCGTCAATATCCCCCGTCGTTATATCTTTATGCAGTAAAACTGTTTGAAATTCAACATTGGCAACCAACCTTGTTCGTATTAATTTGATGTCTTGTCCTGATTAACCATAACTAAGAGTGCAGATTGAAAAAGGAAAAAGCTCAAGCTCAAGCGCAAGCCAACCAACCTTGTTCGTATAATTTCATGTCTTGTCCTGATTAACCATAACTAAGAGTGCAGATTGAAAAAGGAAAAAGCTCAAGCGCAAGCCAACCAACCTTGTTCGTATAATTTCATGTCTTGTCCTGATTAACCATAACGGAAGGTGAAGAAGGAAAAAATCAAGCGCATGCTTTTGTTTCTTTCGGTGTCTAACTGTAGTACGTAATATTGAAAGTGAAAAAGAAAAATAAAAAACGAGCTTTTTAAAATTAAAACGAGCATAAATTTATTGTCCTCTTCACAAGAGTTGAACGTTAAAGTCTTTTTTTTTTTTTTTTACTTTTTAAATACATAAAATTTTAAATAAATCAGATTATTCGTACGTCCAAGATTTTTATTAGTAATTATATCAAGCCTTCTTATAATAGGTTTAATACAAGTCCGATCTCTACTGATTAAGGTCTTTTTTTTCTTTCTAAACTTTAGCTTATTAATTTAAATATTTTATTTGATTATTATGTTTATTTGAATCAAATAAAGAGTAAAATCAGAAAATGTAACTAATTATTGTCCGAAGTATCTAACGTCGAGGTCCATGCTTCTGAATAACCGAGTAAACGAGCCAAATTACACCTATCCCACAGCTGCTGGAGCAACTTACGTAAGGAAATCGCCTTCTGAGCTCGGTCAACACGCAACTGCTTTTCACCGTTAATGGCTTCCGGTTCAATTTCAACAACTGCCCCCTAGTCACTTACTGACTCATCACAACTTCCACGCCCCTTTGCTCGCCACAGTAACGTTGAAGACCTCGAAAGAAACGGAAGTAAAGGGTCAGTAGTACTACCAATACTTAATTGCATTTCCTTGACAGTGAGACAGTTCGTATTCATAATCTACTGAACCTGGACGCCACTCTTCTCTTCCCGTAAAAATAGGATCTTTCGAGTATTCTATTCGTCCCTCCATCTTGCATATGGATGTGACTGCCACAGCTCCATTTCTGTATCCATTGCAGTGTTGTAAAATACTCCACCTGGTTTGCACCATCTAAACCCTGTTTATCTTCTGTTTCTTGATTGAATCGAAACTTGTGTACCAAGAAGCTTCTTTTGTTTCAAGGGATCTTCTTTGTTAGACCATGACCGTCTTTTAACGAGTATGCGTCTTACGTTGGTCAGGTGAGGCATGCACAAGGACTGCACAATGCAGCAGCAGCCAGGGGTTACGCCTCTTTGTCGTCTGCTGAATTTTTTGATGCAAGTCTCTCACCTCTGGGTTGGCAACAGGTACCTGACAGGCACAGACGCCATCTTTAACGGGAACAGATCTTCTCTTCTCGAACCTTTGTTCTCAATGGATGGATGGTTGAGAACAAAGGGGAACAGAGGGTAAGGGGAACAGAAGATCTGTTCCCATCTTTAACAGGCTTTTTTCATATCAACTTCTTCTTTGCTTTGATTAGTTAGTTGGTACGAATCCAAGTCCTATTGGCACTTAATACTTTAATAAGTTGATCAAGGCCTATTTGGCACTTTTCAGAGATTCATTGTATTTGATTAGGAAGTCGTCATCCAAAATAGTACTTGATTATCGGAAAAAGCCGAGTCCAAGTCGTTAGTAGCCTGAAGAACGATGAAAGTTGATTGGGAATTTAAAAGAGGACATTAATGGAATTAATGCTGGAGAAGTACTGTTGTCATGTTCTTAAGTGATCACATTGGAGCTTATTGTTGCTTTTTTATGTTTTCGTTTAATTTTTCCAATCAACTGGTAAAAATTTTCGGTGATCTTTAGAAATGCTTGTTTAGAAGATTGTGTCTCCCTGACGAGAATGGACCAGATAAGTACAGAAATTGCAAAAACTATACAATTTCTTACTCGAAGGTCGTATCTGATTTCTTTTCTGCCATTGCAGAATTAATTGGAATAACTTTTACAATCTCAACAGGTCAGAGATCTGCGTAAGCAAATTCGTGAATCTGGGTTGTTGCAGAGGCTTGATTTAGTCATTACTTCCCCTTTGCTAAGGTACTTCATTTGAGTTTCTTAGAGAATGCCTCCTTAAGTTGTTAGGAAGTTGGATTCTGATGGATAATGCTTTAAATGAAGGGCAATGCAAACAGCAGTTGGAGTTTTTGGAAATGAAGAACAAGTGCAAGATTTAGATGCGCCTGAACTGAAAGAGGAAAACATTGAATCCCCAACTCTCAAGTGCCCACCAATTCTAGCAATTGAACTATGTCGAGAGCGTGTGGTATGAGCGGTTCGCATTTTACATTCTTCTAAATTCTGCAATCCATTGGATTCCTTGAATGTTGTTGCAGTTTTAGTATTTCTTGTTCTTTGTTGCACTCAAGTTTCTTATGCACATTATTCTTCTTAGATTACAAGGGTGATTCTACTGAACATCCCTCCCTCCCAGAGCTGAAATGCTCCTAAGAAAGAAGGAGATTCTTTCTGTATACAATATCTCTCTTCTCCTTGCTCCCCCCTCTGACCTCTCCCCCTTTGGCCTCAAAACTACCTACTGAGGCCATTCTGTTACACCCCAGCCCTTGTGCCAACTCAGCCCCTAACTAACTAACTGTTAGGATCATGGAATCACACACACTCACAATAGCAAGAAACAAGAGCAAGAACGAAAAACAAAAGGAGACAGGGATTTTTATACGTGGTTCACCAATGCGGCTATGTCCACGAGATGATGTACTAGGTTTATTTCTTTTGTTGTGACTAAAGTACTAGAGACTCACGCATACTTTGTTTTTATATTGCTATATATTAATAATTCTTGCTTAACAAGAAGTCTCACACAACTAGGAGACCGTAAAAAAAACGTAAAGAGTGTAAATAATTGGGCCCACATCCAACGTTCTTCATACTTAGGCTCCACGTTCTCAACAATCTCCCACTTAGAGACTAAGGATCCAACTTCCTCGTCACCAACTCTACTTCCTATCATCACACATCCGCCTAGTGCACCATCATCGCCTCACTATCAATCACGGAGGCCAACTGAGGTCTTGCATAATCTCAATTTCCCAACATCAACCCATTTAGTTAACATATCAGCTGGGTTCTTACAACCCAAGATTTTCTTAAGCCGCATATTACCATTCTCAATCAAACTGCGAATGAAGTGGAATCTGCGCCTGATATGCTTGGTTCTTGAATAAAAGACTGGATTTTTTCTCAACTGTATGGCACTCTGACTGTCACTGTAGAGAACACCATCATGATGCTTCTTGCCTATAACTTCCAAAAAATCTTGTAACCAAACCATTTCTTTCCCAGCTTCAGACATAGCAACATATTCTGACTCTGTGGTAGACATTGCAATACACTTTTGAAGTCTAGACATCCAGCTCACAGCTGTACCACCAAGTGTGAAGACATACCCAGTTGTACTCTTACTGGTGTCAAAATCCCCACTCAAATCAGCATCAACAAACCCTTTTAGTTCAACCTTGCTCTTAGCAAACACAAGCGAAGTACTAGCAGTGCCTTTTAAGTATCTTAGAAGCCATTTCACAACTTCCCAATGTGCCTTACCGGGATCAGCCATAAATCTAGCCACTGCTCCCACTGCAAACTCTATGTCTGGTCTAGTGCAGACCATAGCGTACATCAAACTCCCAACTGCAGAAGCGTAAGGTACCTTGGACATGTAGTCCTGCTCCTCAGTTGTCCTGGGTGACTGCTCCTTTGACAATTTGAGATGATTTGCCAATGGGGTGTTCCTGGGCTTAGCATCACCAATTCTGAAACGATCCAAAACCTTACGCACGTAATCTTCCTGGGATAGTCTCAAAGTGCCTTTCAACCTATCCCTGGAAATCCTTATCCCAAGAATCTGCTTCACAGGACCTAAGTCCTTCATCTCAAATTTCTTTGACATCTCTTTCTTCAATTTGTTGATTTCCTTTAAACTAGACCCTGCAATCAACATATCATCCACATACAAGAGTAACACAACGTAAGAATCAGAAAATTTCTTGAAATAATAACACTGATCCTTATCACTCCTGTGGAATCCACTATTGCACATAAAGGTGTCAAACTTTATGTACCACTATCTCGGAGCCTGCTTCAACCCATATAGACTCTTTTTGAGCCTACACACCAAGTGTTCCTCATTTGGAACCACATACCCTTCTGGTTGCCTCATATACAAGTCCTCCTCCAAATCACCATGTAAAAACGCAGTTTTTACATCCATTTGTTCCATATGCAAATTCTCAGCTGCAACCAAACTCAAGACTATTCTAATGGTAGTTAGTTTTACAACAGGAGAAAAAATTTCATTATAGTCTATACCCTCCTTTTGTGAAAATCCCTTAACTACCAATCGAGCCTTATACCTGGTGTTACCATCAGGCTCATTCTTGATCCTATACACCCACTGATTCAACAAAGCTTTCTTACCTGCAGGTAACTCAATTAGTTCCTTAGTTCTATTCTTGTCCAAGGAGGTAATCTCATCATCCATTGCATGCTCTCACTTGGACCAATCATCTACCTGCATAACCTCATGGTACGACTCTGGCTCACCAGCATCCGTCAATAAAAGATAAGGTAATGGAGGAGAATATTTTTTTGGAGCTTTACCTTTTGTTGACCTAGCTGACCTTCTCACCATAGGTGGTGTCTCAAGGACATTATCAGAAGAAGTTTCTGAAATTGTATCTGGTTCTAGCGTATCAACTTGTAGAGCAATGTGTGAACTAACTACATTTTCATCCTGTGCCTTTGACCTTCTCTCAAATCTAGCAGAACTAGTATTTACAGGAATCTCAACCAACTGTTTATCACTGTTGCCAGCTCCCACTGTTTCTTTATCAATAGAACCCTTTTTCAACCTATCTTTGTACATGACAGATTCATCAAAGACAACATCACAATGTCTAAACACCTTCTTATCGTCCCACACCCTGTAGCCAAATAGATCAGTACCATAACTAAGAAAATAACACTTCTTAGATTTTGGGTCAAGTTTATCTCTCTTCTCAGGATCAATCATAACATATGCAACATAGTCAAAAACGCGTAGAAAAGACAGATCAACTTTCTTACCACTCCATACCTCTTCTATTATCACCCAAAGGAATTGATGGTCCCCTATTAATCAGGTATGCTGTTGTGTTGACTGCATCTGCCCATAGTGTCTTGGACAACCCGACATGAATGTGCATACTTCGGGCTCTCTCATTGAGAGTCCTATTCATCCTCTCAGCAATGCCATTCTGCCTTGCTTTTCTAGGAACAGTCCTGGTCAACCTGATTCCCTGTTGAGCACAATCCTTCTTGAACTCATCTTTCTCATATTCACCACCATTGTTTGATCTCAAGCACTTGATCTTCAGACCTGTCTGATTCTCAACCTCTACTTTCCATTTCAAAAGAGTACTAAAAACATCATATTTATTTTTCAAAAAATAAACCCATACCTTTTTGCTGTGATCATCAATGAAAGTGACATAGTAGTATGCGCCACCTAAAGAGCGAATAGGTGAAGACCCCATACATCAGTATGAACCAGCTCTGACTTCTTTGCTTTTGGTTCCCTACTAACTTTGGTGAAGTTGACTCAATTTTGCTTGCTAAAAACACAACTCTCACGTAAACCCGTGTCAACAGATTTCAAATCAAACAAAGAACGCCCAGTAACCATTATCTTCAACCCTTTTTCGCTTATGTGACTAAGCCTGTTGTGCCACAGACTTGTACTAAAAAAATTCTCAGCAACATTAGCAACTAAATTTGTAAACCCTGTAGTAGTGTACAATGTCCCAGACTTCATACCTCTAGCCACAACCATTGCACCTTTCACCATCTTCCAAGACCCATTGCCAAACTCAGTTTTGTAGCCAGTACTATCTAATTGACCAATAGATATCGGGTTCTTGGTCAAGCCTGGGATATACCTGACATCCTATAGTTTCCACAGAGCCACATTCAAGGTCTTGACATTCACATCCCCTTTTCCTAGAATCTCCAAACTCTTATTATCGGCAAGGTGCATCTTGCCAAAGTCTCTACCAACAAAATTGTGAAACAGGTCTTTACTAGGTAAGGAATGGAACGATGCACCTGAGTTAACTATCCATCACTCAACGGGACTAGCTACATTAAAAATATAAGCATCACCAACATCTTCAACGGAATTCATAGAGTCATTATCATCATTGTTGTTATTGCCCCTTCCCTTGTTTTTAGATTTAGGACAATTTCTCTTAAAGTGCCCCTTATCACCACAATCCCAACAAACTACTTCTTGAGGGCTTTGAGGCCTACCCCTTCCCTTTGATTTGAACGACCTCTATTCTTACTTTGACCCCTTTATTTTCCCCTACCTCTAACATTCAAAGCACTCTCAAAAGACTCACCAAAATATTTCTTGCGAATAGTTTCACTCAAGATTACATCACGGATCTCATCATACTGAAGTACATTCGAACCTCTAACACTACTAACAACAGATACCATAGTGTCCCAAAAATCAAGCAAAGAAGATAATAAAATCAAAGCCCTAATTTCATCTTCAAAGTTAATCTTTATAGAAGCCAGCTTTGTTATTATCATATTAAATTCATTAATATGATCAGCAACACTAGTGGAATCAACCATGTTAAGATCAAATAATCGACGCATCAAATATACTTTATTCATGACTGAGGGTTTTTCATAAATATTTTATAGGGCTATAATCAACCCCTTTGTCATTGTTTGATCCATGACGTTGAAGGCAATGTTCCTAGCTAGCGTCAATCTCATCGTACCTAGTGCTTAGTGGTCTAGAACTTCCCAATCCTCCTTCATCATGTTTGCGGGTTTGTCCTTCAAAGGTAGATAGAGATCTTTCTGATACAACATATCCTGAATTTGTATATTCTAGAAAGAGAAATCCTTCCCATTGAACCTCTCAATCTTACACTTTCCATCTTCCATTGTTTTATTATGATCTCCTAACCAATGTTCTCTAATACTAGCTGTTAGGAATGTGGGATCACACACACACACAATAATAGCAAGAAACAAGAGCAAGAATGAAAAAAAAATGAGACACAAGGATTTTACGTGGTTCACCAATTCGGCTACGTCCACGGGATGATGCACTAGTTTTTCTTATTAAAATGAAAGTACAAGAGTCACATTATAGTTGTGTTTTTGGGTTGCTATGTAATAATAATCTCAAAAAAAGAGATTATAATCCTTTCCTAACAATAAGTCCCATAAAACTAGGATTTGGTTCCTTTCTAAGCTATTTTTCACGTTCTTCATACTTAGGCTCCGCATCCTCAACATTGATGTGGACCACTTCATTAATGTGTTGAAGCATGACATTTCTATAGTTATTGTGTTGCTAGATGAATTCTCATGAAGCACAAGGGAGTATTATTCTACAATTATTAGTGCTACCCAAATAAAGACAACACCAGGTCATGCTTCAGCCAGCTAGTATTTAGAGAATGTCTTACCTACAGTTAGGAAGTAAGTGGTTTTCTTGGACTTTTGAACTCTTAAACTTGGTCTAGTATGCTTTGATAATGTATTTTTCCATATTTTTTCAATAAAAATTGACTGTAGGCTTAGAAGTCTTCTGTTTCTAATAGGTAAATTCTTGTCTAGACCCAATGGTGGTATAAATTCTATAGTACTCACTAATATCTTACATAAAAATTGATCAATCATCAATGAGATTATTAACCTATGTATGTGATCCAGTTATAGCATTGTTGCGATTTCTAATGCCCCAAGTCATCAATTTCAATTTATAGCCTCTTCTTTTCTCAAAAAGCAATGTCTTTGAATATCATATTTGTAGCTTGAGGTTCATTTAAAAAATCTTGAAGGGAAAGAATTCGGATAATCTTACTGAAAATGTTGAAGAAAGAACAGAGATCGATGGAGATAGCAAAATCAATTGAGGAGGTGCCAGTTACTAATAAGAAGAAAGAAAAGAAGAAAAAGAAAAAAAACAAAGTCGATTAGACAACATTGAGAAACGATATGAATGACGATCCTCAAGTAGAAGCTGAAGATGCTGCAAAGAAGGAAAAGAAGAAGAAGAAGAAGAAGAAACAGAAAGCAGAGACGAACAACATGCAAAACGATAGCAGGAGCATGAATGTTATTGAAAATAAGATGACGAAGAAACAAAAGCATGTAGAAGAAGGAGAAACTAAAATGATAAACAAGAAAAAGATTGAACGAAAGGAAAATTTGATTGTTCCTTTATTTTGCTCATCTTGCCAATGTGCGAGTTGTTATTGTTAAGGCAAAAGTTAGATGATGTAGCTTTCTAAGATTGTTGAATTGATTGCAAACTAATTATGTAACAAAGGATTACAGTGATACACTCTTATATACAATCAATATCCTTTAATTGAAATTCGTCTATCCTAGTTAATGTGTTATTTATTGGCCCCCATATTTTTTTTCTCTAGTTAAGCATGATTTAAATGATTATAAGGTTTTGATGGACGAAAACAAAAATTAGAAGAGAAGAGAGAGAGAGTGTCGTTGGGGAGAAAAGAAAGGAGAGAAAGAAAGCTAAGCTAGGTTTTGATTTTTCTTAGTCTTAAAGAGTGATTTTGAAGTTGTT
>JANIHY010000002.1:6435699-6447291 GCA_027479065.1 Erythroxylum brevipes
TTTTAAAAAAAATAAGAGAGATGAAATTAGCAGGCCGGAGAATGTGGGCTGTGACCTTCTGTCGAAGTCCAAAACTGTGCGACAAAGTGGAGAATGAGGTCAGCGCATTAAACCAACCAGCACGCCTCAAGGACTTTCGTTGCAAGCCACCGGTAAATATTCTTGAAAAAGATCAGACAACTAATGATAAGAACCTTGGAAAGGCTGGCATTGTTATTTCTTAAATCCTCGAAAGAACACGCACAAAGCCAAAGGTCACGGTCATGGAAGAAAATTTAGCTAAGCCTGTCCCTACTTTCTCACTAAATTTGATTTCTCAGACAAAGAGAGCCATTAGAGTTGGAGATAAACTTGTCCCACTTTTACTTTTCTACTAAATTAACGAGAGACATTTCGGTTTCTTCCAAGTCAAAATCCCCCTTTCCAGTAACAAGTGTCTATTGTCACATCCCAAACCCACTTTTTTTCTTATCCTGCTTTCAAATCTGTACTAGTTCCGCTTGCCCCCCTTCCAATCCCAGCCACAAAAGCTAACTACTTCACATTATTATCGTTACCCTCTTTATCATTTGCTTAATCTAAGTTTTCCATTGGCCCAACGAGCGCAAGCTAGCTTTCCCACTGTATGCTTTAGCTTAAAGGTTGCTTCTTTCTGTCTTTTCATACACACACAGAGAGAGAGACAGAGCGGGGGGAACCCAGAATGCTTGAGATTGAGTTCAGATAATAAGAAAGAAGAAGATCAGTTGCAGAGTAGAAAAATGGTGGCTGTGAGGAAAGTGGGAAAGTACGAGGTTGGGAGGACAATTGGGGAAGGAAACTTCGCGAAGGTGAAGTTTGCGCAGAACACAGAGACAGGAGAGAGTGTAGCCATGAAAGTACTCGATCGCTCCACTATCATCAAACACAAGATGGTCGACCAGGTTTTTTGTTTTTCCTCAAGAAACTTCGGTTCAGCTTTTTGAAGTTTTCGAGGTTTTGTAGTGTTATTGGAAACTTACCCACTTCAACTCGTTAATCTCAATCAATGAGAAACCAAAAGGAACAACTTGAATAAGCCAGAGGGCATTTATAATAAAAGATTAATTGGGCCTAATCCTTCTTGAAACCGCTAGCTAAATTTAGTAATTTCTTGTGAGCTTTCAAGTTAAGCCATTACGAATCTTTGGCCAGTTAGATACGCTTCAGAAATTGCTTGCGTTCTTGTTTTGGTGAAACCGGTTAGGAGATGGAACAGATTGTTATGTAAAGGTTATGGGTTCTGTTTATGTTGCAGATCAAGAGGGAGATATCGATAATGAAGCTTGTCAGGCATCCTCATGTTGTACGCCTGAATGAGGTTTGAATTTCACTTTTTCTAGTGGAAATTCTCAAGTATTCGGCTGCTCAATGATCTTCTTGCTTTTTCTGTCCTCATCTACTGTATCCTCCTGACCTTTTCATGTCTTTACTTCAACTTCAGGTTTTGGCGAGCCGAACTAAGATTTACATAATCCTGGAATATATTACCGGTGGCGAATTGTTTGATAAAATTGTGAGTAGTCAATGTTTTGACCCAGCAGCTTAAGGGGTGGTGGGATTTGCTGTTCTGAAATTATTTTCTCCGGCCACTGTTTGTGGGGTTGCCTTGTTGACCTTGATTTTGCAGGTGCATCATGGACGGCTTAGTGAGGCTGAGGCCAGGAGATATTTTCAACAGCTTATTGATGGAGTGGATTACTGCCACAGTAAAGGGGTGTACCATAGAGATCTAAAGGTATTTGCAAGTGGATTGTTGAGAACGATTCTTATTTTGTTTATGGAAGTCCTAATCTCGGATTCCACGTACAGCCTGAAAATCTCTTACTTGATTCACAAGGTAACTTGAAGATATCAGATTTTGGCCTAAGTGCACTGCCAGGAGAAGTAAGATTCTTCTTGAGACTCTACCTGATACTGAAGTGCTTTTGGATTATGAATTGAATTATTCATGATGCATTCTCTATGTAGGGGATAAAACTGCTGAGGACAACATGTGGAACTCCTAACTATGTAGCACCTGAGGTAATTATCAGGTTAGATTTCTTTGTTAAATTTAGTCATTTTTAAGCAAGCTCCTGAATTGCGTGTTCTCTGTACTAGGTGCTCAGTCACAAAGGATATGATGGTGCCGTGGCAGATGTCTGGTCATGTGGAGTGATTCTGTATGTTCTGATGGCAGGATATCTTCCATTCGATGAGCTTGATCTCACCACATTATATGGTAAGGTAGGAATTTGCATGATTCAGGATTATCATTCCTCCCTGCCTTCAAAGTCCCTCTTATATGAGAGTTCATTTTGCTGATTATTTCACCTTCATCCTCAGATTGAGAAAGCAGATTTTTCATGTCCGCCTTCGTTTCCAGTTGGTGCAAAATACTTAATTCAGCGAATTCTGGACCCAAATCCTGAAAGAGTGAGTAATGGATGCATGTGGGATCTTACATTTTTGCACTTCTAAAACTCTAGGCTTAACCGAAAAATAAAATTGATTTGAGCTATCTTTAAAATGACCAATATTAACTAAACTTGTTTTCCTTCTCACACTCTCACATGGGAACTAATTGATTTCATTGTGTGGTTTAAACATATAATCTGCAGCTTCCCCGTGTTACCTAATTAGGAAGCCTTGTTAAACTCAATGGATGATTGCATGTCACAAAGCAGCATCATAATGCAGTTCTATAACTCTTGCAATCATTTCAATTGCTTAGCTAGCTAGCACACCTATCCTGGCTTCTTTTTTCTTTCAACTGATGCTACTAATAGCATCCTATGGTGATTTTTGAACCACCTAATTTGATTCCTATTCTCAGTAGCTACATGGTTCCTCTACATGCAGCGTATTACCATTGCAGAGATCAGGGAGGATGAGTGGTTTAAAAAAGGTTATAATCCTGTCAGACTTCCTGAGAATGAAGATGTGAACCTCGATGATATAGACGCAGTTTTTGATGATCCTGAGGTTTGTTTTGTTTGTTCTTTTCCCTTTTAATCTTAAGACAATGTTTAACCAAATAATTCAATGTGGACTAGAAGGGTACTTGCACTCAATTATCTGCTGGAGGTACACTCATCGTGGAGACTTACCATAATTTATTTCTTTGCAATCTACTTCTTGGGCTTGCTTCACTCTTCTTGTTTTCTTATCAGTTTCATAAGATTGCATGAGGTAGATGGATAAAGAGGACCACCAACTTTGTATATGGACACTTGATCTGCATCTATTTGTTGCATATTCTTACAAGAAAGACATTGATAAAGAATTTGGCTTTATTATTTTTCGACAAGATGCTATGTGTGCATAGGAGATGTAATATCCTAGATTACATAATTTGACACTTATAGAGCTTGTTGTGAAGTGAAAGTCTGCCATTCTAATCAAATTCATTTACGTGAGAATGTCTTAATGCTCTACTAGCCTACTAATATTCTTGACAAGATGTTTTTCTATAGGAAAATGAGGTTGAAGAGCAATGTCGCAGTGAAGATATGGGTCCTTTGGCTCTTAATGCTTTCGATTTAATAATTCTATCTCAAGGCTTAAATCTTGCTACGTTATTTGACCGTGGACAGGTATGTTTCCTCTGATATGCTGTTGATATTTCTGTCATAAGTCACAAATCTGCATTTATTGACACTGCTAGCATTCCTCCGATCTATCTATTGGCACTTTATGAAGTACTTTTCAAGTTTATGACTGGAATATTAGCTACTGTTTGTTCTTGTTTGAAGTTTAAACATACTCCAGAATCAGCCCACTCCATGTTAAGATAGTAAATTTCTTACCCCTGTTGGCAGAACTCCATGAAGTATCAAACACGCTTTCTTTCACGCAAGCCAGCAAAAGTTGTGTTATCAAGCATGGAAGTTGTGGCACAATCAATGGGTTTCAAGACACATATACGCAACTACAAGGTGAATGATTAGGAATGCTGCATTTCATTTTTGCTTTGGAATTTGTTCCGATTGCTTTCCCTAACTAACAGTACAACTGTTTTTTCTTTTTCACTGGAATAATGTTTGAAGTATCCGTAGCCTTACGAGTTTAAGACTGCTTGTTGACAGATGAGGGTGGAAGGTCTTACAGCTGATAAAGCTGGTCTTTTCTCAGTAATGCTGGAAGTAGGTTTTGAACCCTCCTCCTTACCTAGATTTGTACTGCTTCTTCTCATGCTTTGGTCTTACTAAGTTTTATCTGGATGAAGGTGTTCGAAGTTGCACCGACATTTTTGATGGTAGATATTCAGAAAGCATCTGGAGATGCTAGCGAGTACCTTAAGGTTAGTAGTTAAATTTTCCTCGTATCAATTGTGTAAAGTAAAATGATTCTACATACTTACCTCTTTCCCTCCCTCTCTCTCAAGTGTGCACCTACAATCGGACGTTCATACGTGAGTTTGTACGGGCATTTTATGTGGTTCAGTTCTAATTATAAAGGACAAAAACTTTCCTTTGTGCAGTTTTACAAGAACTTCTATAGTAATCTTGAGGAGATAATATGGAAACTTCCTACTGAATCGAGCAAGTCTAGGATTACCTCGACGAGGAGCAAAAGACGTTGAGAGCAAAAGGCTTGTGATTTTAGATCCAATTTCGTTGACTAGTGAGCAACTTTGAGCTTGCAGTTATCTTCTTTCATAACTCGAGCTAAATACACAGTATAAGAAGAATAGAACACATATGCACTCGCTTACATTTGTATATCTTTTCATTTCTTTGAGTTGGTTGTGGTTTGTACCCCGACACTTGAGATTCGACCACTAAGAAGCAGGTTCGAGGAGGATATGTTTTAACTTGCGAATGTAAGATTCTGTTGTTTTTCGATGTAAAATTTAAAGCATAGACTCTTATATCCTGTCCGGACTAGCTAGAAAGGGTACAATCATTCTACTTATTATATTTGCTTCTCCTCCTTCCCATTTTGGAAGCAGCAAATTAACTAGAATAGATCAAAGCCCAATGATGTGTAAATTTGGTAGAGTTTCTGGTTTCTGCCATAGTTGGAAAAATCAAATATTTCTTCAGAAACTTATACAAGAGAAGTTTTAACTTAGAAACTTGGGAGTCCTCGTGAGATTTCATCATCTCTTCACCACAAATTGCAGATTCTGGCAACAAATAAGGGGGAAAAAAAAAACAGGAAATCCAAGCTGGCATTGATTAGTTTGGTTGAAAGTCCTATATAATGGAGTTGAAAATAAGCAATTGCAATTAAGGTCTGCCATTATACCTAGAGATTTGTGATTCAACAAGCATTATTAGGACAATTTTGTTAATGTAATTAATAAAATAAGACTGGCATTTAGAGATTACATGACTTTTTGTTTTTTAAACATGATTTTTGAATCCCTATTAAATACATTGATAATTATATATTTAAAACATAATTACCTGTTTGATACTAAAAAAATGTAATTTCTACATTGATAAGACAATAATCTTTTGAAGTTGTCTTATTTAAATATTTGGTTACTTAATTAAAGAATTTCAAATAAAGGATATAATTTACCTTGTCTTCAAATCCTATTCAGTCCTTGTATTTCATAGTTTCCTTCTCAAAGCCAACTGTTGGAAATTGCCTTGCATACTCCTCAACTTCGTGACGGAGTTTAGAAATTTCAGATTGGACATGAGAATCTGACTTCATGGTTGCCATAAAATCCTTCAGTTTTGTTCCTGAAATTACAATGCGGGTGAGAATTGGTGTCAGTATTCAGCTACGCAGGATATGACTCTTGCTAAACACTCGAAAACATTTAAGGACACTAAAGAGGTGATTGGAAGAGGATGACAAATGAAACGACCTTTCGTATCGGCCTTGATTTTCAATGCCAATTTCACAGCTGCATCAAAGAACTGGGCAACCTTTGCAAAATCATCTTCAATAAACCCCCTAGATGTAAGGGCTGGGGTTCCTGAAGCGTTGGAGCAAAATTTGTAAGAAGTTGGAACGTCTAATCAACAATCACAACACAGAATCAGCAGAGGAAGGGCATACCCATACGAATGCCACCAGGAACCATGGCAGACACATCCCCGGGAACGGTGTTTTTGTTGGCTGCAATGTGAACTGATTCTAAGACCTTTTCAACTCTTGATCCATCAATACCCTGTCAACGTATCCAAAAAAACATAAAAAATTTGATTCCCTAGTCAATTTCCCACCCATTACAAAAGGAATCAACACAAGATTCAAGTATACAGAATAACTTATATCAACTACCCCCGCGACCTGATGCATTTGAAGGTCTCAATTTCATTAGATAATGATTACAGAAATCTGTCCATAACAACTCTAAAATATTCTTGCCCTATCTGTGCTATTTCACAATTACTGCTGCAATATCAGGGTTCTGAAACAAAAACTAAGAAGCATTGTTAAGAATTTTATAATTTCCCAATTCATCAGTTCACAAAAAATACATTCAAATCGATCAGAGAAAGATAGGGAGACTCTTTATAACATGTACCTTGTTTCTCAAATTCACCAAGACTAAATGGTTCTCTGTTCCACCAGACACCAGCTCGTAGCCCATCCCCATCAAGCTCTGCACTTATGGTTGACAATTGAGTGTTATTTTTTACTATCAAACATGCAGATTAGAATGTCAAATATGATACTTTATTCACAAACAAATATATAAATAACGAATTATATAAGTGTAACTTGTGTAGGTATACCTCAGCAAATTTTGCACAATTACTCAGAACTTGCTCCTGATAAGCCCTGTACTCTGGAGCTCGGACCTAAAATCAACAAAAATCCAAAATATTGTCAGATTTAGCCAAATTGTGTTTAAACTCCGCCAATATCAATTTCACGAGCTTCCTGCATTCCAACAGATAATCAAAGATTCAAGTGGTGCCTGACAAACAGAATACCTGCTTCAATGCAACTGCTAGACCAGCTATTGTGTGATTGTGTGGACCACCTTGAAGTCCAGGAAAGACAGCCTGATTAATTTTATCTTCATAGTCATACATCACCTGCAAAATAGAGATCAAATCATTTATGAAATGTTTAATTTGCTTCCTAGACATAACGTTCCCACTTATCTAGAAATTTGCACACACTTCTTGTCCTTGTTTGTTAATTTCTTTTACTCCCTTCCTAAAGAAGATCATAGCCCCTCGAGGACCACGAAGGGACTTGTGTGTTGTAGTTGTCACGACATCTGCATATTCAAATGGAGATGGAATAACACCTGCAGCGACCAAACCACTAATATGTGCCATGTCAGCTAACAAAATTGCCTTTTGCTTATCGCATACCTGTCAAACTCACCAGAACAACATCTTTTAATATGCACAGTTACAAACAATACAGTAATTCAGCCTCCACTTAAACAGGGAAGTTTACCTTACGGATTCGAGCATAATCATAAAGGCGTGCATAAGCACTTGCTCCAGCAACTACAAGTTTTGGTCTAAAGAGTGTAGCACTTTTCTCCAGCTGGAACCAGTTTAATGTTCATCAGATGGAAAGAAATCACCAAGCTCTTCACCAAAATAAAAAATCTCAATAATCTATGCCTTACAGCTTAGTGATTTATTCCTGGGGAATCAGTTCAAATTCTCAATATATACACAATAAACTTCACAAACTGATTGTTACAGTAATGGAAAGAAGTGAATGGCCAAAACATTTTTTGGATGATTGATATAACGTAACTTTACTAGTTGACTCTACCAGAAAACTCCCATTCTACAATTACACAGCAAATTCAATGCTGGAGACAAGACTTTGATGACTCATTAGCAAGTAAAACGAGAGCTGGATGGGGTTGTAACATCAGTTGTTGGAAGGCAGTGACAAGAGCAAAATGCTATATCCATATCATCTTTACCGACACATTGCTTATGATCCAACAATGAAGTCACTTTTGGTAGCAACTAAAAGAGTATAAAAGACGTATCACACTATACACTCTAGTTTATCTAAAACTATCGGAGAGCTGATAAAATAGTGAGGCAAATCAACCTTCAATAAACCACATTGTAAGGGAAAGCATTTTGTATTAGAATATAAGAACCACAAATAAACGGATCTACCTGATCATAGTCAATATAACCTGTACTCTCATTTAACCTGTATGGCATTGTCTCAAAGAATATGGAAACAGCTGATATCTTCTTTGTGTCGGTCTGCAATTTAATGAAAATACAAAATACCTGCGTCAGACACTATAATAACTAGATATTTGTCTTATCTTACAATACTTGCTTTTATTTCCCTGCAACTAGAGTAGCTTTCAAAAGCAATTGGAAATATAAAATAAAATGGTTTCTGGAACACAACTTTTAACTTCATAATGTTAAGAGATCCAGAGAGGAAAGAGGAAAATGCTGTAATGGCATACAAAGTGATAAAAGGATTTGCAGAACAACAAATGTAAAAATGTGAATTAGATGATAATCTGAGGGAACCATGCAGAAAATGTAAATATAAACAATGACTTTCATATAAATCAGAAAAAGGAGTGAGCTTGTCAAGCAGCAAGGGCAGGAAAAATAATAAAAAGGAATTTCACAAGCATATCTTATATTTAGAAACTAAAATCACCTGATAACCATGTGAAAGATGTCCACCATGAGGTAGATCAAGTGCCATGATCCTCTCATGAGGTTTCAACAATGCAGTATAAACTTGGAAGTTAGCAGGGGATCCGGATAGTGATTGCACATTCACTGCAAAGGATCAGACATGAAAGAAATGAATGCAAAAATTATATTGCAAAATGGTAAAGAAGTTAGGTTCCCCTGCAACAAGAAAGTCAGAAAATACACTAGGAAGGTTCCTTTTAGCCTCTCATTTGAAAACCAGGCTAGTGACTAATATACAGCTGCAAAATATTTCATCAAACACCGGCATTCTCATGTTGCTCTACCTCCCCATTTTGCAGGATCCAGCTGAAAAGCTTCCAATGCACGCTTCTGACATAAGGTCTCAGCCATGTCAATATACCTAATTAGATAAAATTGCTTGAGATTACATATCATCGGAAATTAAAAATATGTGGTAGTGTGTTGAATGGTAATCATCAACATACTCGTTGCCTCCATAGTATCTTGCTCCAGGATACCCTTCACTGTATTTGTTGGTCATAACAGAACCAACAGCTTGCATCACTGACACTGAAGTGAAGTTCTCCGAAGGTATAAGTTCAAGTCCCTAAATGACATTCACAATAAACCAAATTCAGTCCACCATATTTATTGAAAGATCATTCAGAGAAAAAGGCAACACCTTCCACTGCCTTGCTTTCTCCAGTTCGATGATATCCGCAATTTCCGGATCAATCTCTTCCAATGGAGCATTCAACTGCTTTATCCACTACAATTATTTTTTTTCATTTTTAATTAGTAACAAACATCCATCAACTAAGCATCAAATCTTACGAGAAAGTGAAGACGCTATTGTCATCTTACAGTAGCACGAGCTTTCTCTTTGTCCGCCAAAGCTTGTTCAGGCAAGGAAGACTGGAAAAACAGATCAAAGAAAACAAATCAGAGAAAACCAAGATATGATAAAACAATAAAACTGAGGCAGAAAACGCCAGAGGGCAACCATGTAACAGAGAGATCCGCTATGACAGTGACGTTTGATGGGCTTAGTATAAATTGAAGTAGACAATCTGCGAAGAGCCGCCGCCATTGTCATTGCTACCGTCGTGTCTCTTACTCTGTATCTCGACCAATGTGAGCGAGTTTCGTGTCGGCGTAGTTGTGTGTCGCGGTGGGTGGGTATGGCTCGGTCGGTGAAAGTTGGAGGCAGCGTCTTTGTAAAGGTCGGGTTGGTGGAGAATAAGGCCATGAGCGAAGTGATTGTCTTTTTGGCTTTAAAATTTAAATTCTTAATTATTTATTGTTTTCATAAATAGAGATTAGAGTAAAAGTGTAAAACCAAGAGGAGGTTAGTGGTGTCAGGCCAGGTGCGCGGGGTGTCGCATCCACGTCAGGACGCCGCATTTAGTTTGGTGGTTTCGTCGGATATCTCCACATTAATCTCATCTTTATCACATAAGTTAAGATAAAAAGATACAAAAATCTAAAAGTATATTCTTATTATTTAAGTTAATGAAGTTTAATATTGATTATGCCAGATTCTAGCGGAACTGAACGTTGCCGTTTGGATCTATAGAGTTGGCCGCTTTCTGTAGTAACTCCGACATGAAGGTCCCTGCAAAACAAAGAAGGCACGTCGGGAGTTGTGTCCCGATTAGCCACTCCAACACTCAAGTCGGTCTTTTGTTGGTGAAGGTGAGATTGCCGTATGCAGAGAAGAATAGAGTTGTGATTACGTACCTTCATCATGATGAAATCATACCTTATATATAGGACGGACGCTAGGGTTAAGTCTTTACGTAGACTTTTACTTCTACATGGAAGGTTTTCCCCTGCTAATAGGCCATGGATGTGCGGATCGGGCTTGGCTTGACATAGCCATTAGGTATGAGATTGATCTTTGAAGAATGGACCGATCGACCCACAGGTCGTTTTGACTGAGTTCGGGCCCAACACGGCCGACCCGACCATAAGCCCCCTACTCCTCGAGTCTGAGCGAAGAGAAGGATCGGAGGAGTATGTAGAGGTTTTGTAGCTCATACATAGGACGACTCGTAATTGGGGCAATCGGTCGGACATTGTCGTTGTAGCTCGTATATGGGACGGCTCGGACAACCCCGAACGATCGGATGCCAACCGGCTGTGCGTGACTGCTTGTACTGGGATCGGTCGACCGAGTGCCCTAACTGATCAGCCTCGGCACCTATTACGCGACAGCTCGCGCTGAAGCAGATCGGGTGGTCATCATTGGCGGGCACGTGAAAGTATTTGAAGCATTTATTGTTTGACGACGCGTGCCCTCTGACAGATTTTCAGAATCTGAAACGGATCGTCTTTGTAACCGTTGTACAGCTGTCATGGGTTTCCTTGCAACTGTTGCGCCACTCCAACTCCGGATTTTCTCCACGTGTCACGCTCTGGTTGGGATCTCCGTTCAACCGATCTTCTATAAATGTTCAGGATCGATATGCTGTGGATTTTCTTCACACTTGTTCCATTCTTGCTTTCATTCTACCTTCATCTACTCTTTCTTGCTCTCAGTTCCCGGAAATTTCTTTCAACCTTCGTCTGGTTTCCCTACCCAAATCACTAAATAGGTACGTCCTCTTTTCTCGTCTCTTCCTCTAAAGTTTCTTTTTCGAAATTTCTCTTCGTGGTAAGTATGTCGACGGCTAGCTCTAGGAGTATAGTGGGGGGCATTGAGGAAATATCGATGAGAGAAAGGAAGGATGGGTTGGTTGTGGAATCGCTGCTGAGAACTGTATCGACGATGACCGCGGCGGAGCTGAAACGGTCGATCGTCAGGAACAATATCCCCCTATCTTGGGGACCCAGATTGGCGTTGAGGAACGAGCGAATTCAGAATAACTTGAGTGGGTACTTCGCTATCTCTAACAGTGTTTTCTCGGTTGGTGCCACGAGGCTTCCATTCGCCCCTATTATTCACGAGGTGTGCGCCGAGTTCCAGTTAATGCCGAGCCAGATTCCCCCAAATAGCTGGAGG
>JANIHY010000002.1:6613209-6634341 GCA_027479065.1 Erythroxylum brevipes
ATCTCGTATTTTTTAAATTTTACGCCTCTTGATTTTATTCAAAAAAATTTAATTTTTAATTAATTTTATAACAGTCTAGCTCAAATCTTTTAAACCTTAAATTTTTAATTTAGTAATTTAACTATAATTTGATGTTTAAATCGAAGGTAACATTATTTTGTACTCCAATTCTGATTTGAACCTTCACCGTGGGCTAGACGGCTACAACGTTTAATTCGGTCCAATCCGTTGCTATTCTTAGCTTTAAAAACAAATGGCCTGAAGCTCATGCTTTGAGCCTGTTGTGTTCTGGTGGCTGCTTACTATTTATTTTCTGATTCAACTTTTGGCGAATGTCTCCATCTCTAAATTTACTCATCCCAGGGTCCACACTGTTATATTTCTTAAACAAATCAGTACTTACCAACGATTTACCGCTTATTCCTTCCTTTATACGCTGTTAAGAAATATGCGAGAAAAAGGATTAATTGTTTGTAGGAAGTGACTCAAAATAGAATTATCTTGATAAAAAGAAAAGAAGATGGTAAGTTAGTTTCCACTTGAATAGTTCAAACCTTTGCCGCCATTTCCCATATTAACCGCCGCTGATCGTCAATCATCAAGCGCCTATCGGATGAAGAAAACTTTGCTTAGTTTCTTCCGTTCTCTAGGGGATTGTAGTGGCTGCTCGCGTGATGCTAACGTCTTAACTGTTTCCACTCCACAGAAACCAGGCGGTGCCTTTTCTATCTTTGGCTCTTTTTATTTTTATGTTTTCTTAAATTTTACTTATATGATCATCGTCCATCACTCTATTTCCGATCACTTTCTCGTTTTTTTTAAAAAATGCATGATGATGATTCTTATATCGACTGAGAAATTGAATCGTTTTCACGTGGATAATTGAAGGTTTATTGTTGATGTGATCACGAATTTCTTCTGAACGAGTCAGTAATTTGTATAATTATCGACTGATTGGCGATTTGGGTTCTTCGACATTGAATGATTAATTAACTTCCTTAAATATATCCCTAAGGCAAGTGAAAGGTTGAAATTTATACTCTTTGTCTCTAGCTTAAGCAAAGCTAGAATCAAATTATTTCCCCAGCGTATAGGGTTTTAGAGATCAGTGACAATTTCTTTGGGTGAAATTTTTACTAGTGTTCTTTGGTGTATTGGTTTTCTAGATTTGGGAATTCAACACGAAGGAGAAGCTTCAAGACACAATAAGCACCGCAAAATGTCAGCTCACCCTGTTCGTTTGCATATTCAAGATAGCCATGTAATGAAATCTTACATTCCTATTCTACACATTCACCCGCATTTATGTGTGATTTTTATTTGTCTTTTTGTCTTCGGTTTATGCTGTTGAAGTTATCGCTTTCCGGTGATTCTGGAAGGGTATGCGTGCTACTACTTTTAGTTTTGAAGTATAGTGATTCAATTTGATGTCTTGATTTCTGTAGGTGGTACTGGACAATGGCATAGTTCAAGTCACTTTATCCAAACCAGAGGGAATTGTCACTGGAATAAGATATGACGGCATTGATAATTTGCTTGAAGTTCTTAATCGTGAATCAAATAGAGGGTACATGGTGTTACAGCTTTCTTAAACTTCTTCGTTGGACCCCGCCTTTTTAGTTCTGCTCCTTGTGCTGACTATATGGTTTTTGGCCTTCCATATACTTTCCCACAAATCCGGAAGTTAAAATTTTGTGATCTGTTTATTATGTATGAGTTTTAGTACTTAATTGACCATCAAATTTTAGTAGTGATATGGACAATAATATTCAGGTTTTGGCATATGCTTATCCCTGAGGCTATGTTAGGAACCATAGCGAACAAGTCCTCCAGCTTCACAACACCCTATTGTGATTACCATTTTGCTGTAGCTAATGGAATATTTGATGCATGGATATAAACAAGAATCAATGATTGAGTAGCTGAATAACATACTTGTTGAATATAAACAAGAATCAATGATTGAGTAGCTGAATAACATACTTGTTGAATATTGGTATATGGTTTGGTATGTGGATTCGAGTTAGATTAAGCATAGCTGCAGATATTTTTAAACTAGCTCCTGAAGAGAATTAACAAAAGAAATGTAAATGTATTTTTGAGTGATCCTAACAACAGTTTTAAATGTGTAGGTACTGGGATCTTCACTGGAATCCACCTGGGGGCAAGGGAATATTTGATGTGTATGTTCCTCCCTCATCTGTCTCTCATGCTTGTTACATACAAATTGTACGAAATCGAAAGTGTCTGCATAGGAGTTGTGTTTCTTGTGTCAATGGTGTTGTAATCACGTTGTCAACTGAATAATCATTATTTACATAGATTGCAGTCTGAAATTCCACGTGAATCTTTTGAAAGTATTGGTTTTACACCTAGTTGCCTGTCCCATCTTAAACCATTTGAGGATATCGCTATGCTCTATTTGAAAGAGTTATTTCTATCAAGTTTGTTACCTAAGCCTTTGTGTTGATACAAAGAAATCCTTGTACTTCTTACTGCATAGTGATATTGGTACGGAAATTCGTATTGAATTCCTTAAAATGCTTTAAAAATAAATCAATTATATTTTGGAATTTTCCTAACATAGTGTGATGCAGGATCTCGGGAACTCGTTTTACGATTATTGTGGAAAACGAGGAACAGATTGAACTTTCATTCAAAAGAATGTGGGATTCCTCCTTGGAGGGCAAGTATATTCCCCTGAACATAGATAAAAGGTCCTTAGAATTTTATATTTCTACCTGTACATCATGCATTTATTGTGCAAGTAGATCTTTATTGTGGAAGCTCTGATGATCTCTACTGTTTTACAGATTTATTTTACTTCGTGGTTCCTCGGGTTTCTATTCATACGCCATTTACGAGCACTTGGCGGAATGGCCTGGTTTTGAACTTGGCGAAACCCGAATTACATTCAAACTCAGAAAGGACAAGTAAATGGGTCACAAAGTCTTGCATTTTGTCATAACTTGTTTCAGATGAGTCCATAAAGTCTTATGTTTTGTCATAACTTGATTTACTTTAAGTGTTCTGTTTTTAATTTTCTGCATAGTTATATTAGCTTCTGTGCTTCTTTAGTCCTGTATCAACCTTGGTGAATCAGCTTTAGCTTGTTAATTCATCGATTTTGCAAAATATAAGAATCATGGTATAACTTTCTGATGACAAACAAAAGGAAAAAAAGAAAAGAAAAGAAAGTATTGCATGACTGATAATACTTCAAAACATGTATCTGGTTCATTAGGTTGCAATTGCTTGCTGAATTATTATTGGCAGCGTCTGTGGAAGGTTTAATCTTTTATGAAATACAATTTAATTTTCTTCTTTAATTTATTAAACAACATTGACTGACTAGAGGTGTTTTTTATTTGAGAGGATAGGTTCCAGTACATGGCCGTAGCTGACAACCGGCAAAGATTTATGCCCCTACCCGAGGATCGGATGCCAGGAAGATGCCAAACTCTCGGATATCCTGAAGCTGTCCTCCTTGTTAATCCAAAGAATCCACAGCTTAAAGGAGAGGTTCTTTTCTATCTGATAACAATGTCTTATCACCATTCTCTTATTTTCTTTGTCACTTTTCCATCATTGGATTTTTGTGTGTGGCTATTTTCCTCCCCATTAGTTGTACTGATAAATGGAATTTAAATTAGTTAACCTTATGCAAGGATTGACGAATTTGAGTTTTGCACATTCATATCAGAACATTTACCAAGTTCTTTGAAGAGGAGTTAGAGATGCTTCTCTTCTAATATCTTGAAATGTCAGTGCAATGATCCTGTGAGTTCTACATGATAGCACTAATTACAGGTGGATGACAAGTACCAGTACTCATGCAAGAATGAAGATAATAAAGTCCATGGATGGATATGTTTCCAGCCACCTGTGGGATTCTGGCAAATAACACCAAGTGATGAGTTCCGAACAGCCGGGCCTGTAAAGCAGAACTTAACATCACATGTTGGCCCCACCACCCTTGCTGTAAATAACTGATCTTGCACACTAGTTATTTCGTAAGTGTGACAATTGGGTTTGATTTATGTCCAAGTAGCTCAATAAAGTTGACTGTCGATGCAATGTTCTTGCAGATGTTTCATAGCTCACATTATGCTGGAAAAGATCTGGTTCCAAGGTTTAACACTGGCGAGTATTGGAAGAAAGTTTTTGGCCCTGTTTTTATTTATCTCAATTCTGCTTCAACTGCAGACGCCCCTTATTTGCTGTGGGAGGATGCTAAAATGCAGGTTAAACAAGTAAAAGTCGCAAGTTCTCGTTCTTTTCAAATGGTGAAATAACGGGAAAACTTTTTCGCAGATGATGGCCGAAGTCCAAGGTTGGCCGTACAGTTTTCCTGCTTCTGAGGATTTTCAGAAGGCAGAAGAGCGTGGCAATGTTTGTGGCAGACTACTAGTCCGTGATAGGTAGAAATTTAATATTTGATCTACTATTAGGCTGATAATCTAATTGATGAACATGTAAACAAGCATGGCCAAACAAGTGGATATACATGGGATAATGTTTCACTAAGTTTGACCGAGGATTGTTGTTTGTGCCTGTCATCATGATATAAAGTATTGCCGTTTCTATTGATTGTAATTGGAAGTATTCATTATTGTTGTACAATAAGGAACATTGCACTAGTGGTTTTGATGTATCTGCAAGCCATTTCTCAAGACCAGCAAGCGGGGATAGATTTTCTATTCTGTATAAATTCCAAAAATGACATGAAGGACTATTATTTCTCGAGTCTCTGGCATTGGCTATATGATATTCATAAATGTGATAAAATCTTTTTGTTCTTTTGAAATCTAGGTATATGAGCGAGGACTACATATTTGCCAGAGGTGCTTATGTTGGGTTGGCCCCACCAGGTGACACTGGATCATGGCAGCGGGAATGCAAGGTGATCTTTGTTACCTTCTCTGTCCTTTTCAGTTCTTTGTAACAAGAGCGCTAGATAAAGTCCATCAAATGACCATAAAGAAGAAAAAGAGGTTATCTTAGAACGCAGTTGTTGACATGAAAATTCTATGACAAAATTCCTGAAAATGTTCGTATGATAATTTGTCATTTTAATAGATTTTCATAGGATGTTGCGAATCTGAAGGTTGTTGGAGAGTTAGTCCATCAATTAGTTAAAAGAGTGGTATATATCTGATTGGATGTTGGCCTCTGATCCTATTACTGATCAATTATTTTGTTATTCTGATCAGCACTACCAATTTTGGACTAAGGCAGATGAGAATGGTAATTTCACCATTAATCACATACGCACTGGAGCGTATAATTTGTATGCATGGGCCCCTGGATTTATTGGAGATTACCGTCTTGATACTGACATAACAATAACCTCAGGTTTTTTTTTGTGCCTCACAGTCTTCTTTCTGTTTCATTTCAAGTAAAATTTGTAATGTTCATTATCGTGCAATATATAGGTTGTAATATGGAAATGGGGGATCTTGTTTATGAGCCTCCAAGAGATGGACCCACAATATGGGAAATAGGCATCCCTGATCGATCTGCGGCAGAGTTTTATGTCCCTGATCCTGATCCAAAACATATCAATAGGCTATTTGTCAATCATCCTGACAGGTTAGATATCTTCAGAATTTGTACTGGAGATGAAGTGTTAGACACTAGTTATTTTTTAACTTCTCCAGAATTTGAGACTAAAAGATGACTGGATTCATTTTAGTGTGTCACATGATGTAGTCGTTTCCTTCAATTTGCAGGTTTAGGCAGTACGGGCTGTGGGACAGATATTTGGATTTGTATCCTAATGCAGACTTGGTTTACACAGTGGGTGTTAGTGACTATAGCACAGATTGGTTTTTTGCTCAGGTTATCAGGTGCAATTCTTTAACATAGACTAAGTACTAGTTGATGTGGATTGCCAACACATACATTGTACTTGCATCTTTTGAGTTGGAGGTCTGTTTGTTGAATAGCCAGAAGTTGGATTAATTGACTGTATGCCCGTCAGAAAAGTGAGTTTCTTGAAACAATACCTCGACACCTGAGCAATTACTTGCGCTCAGTCACTATGGCCAAGTATAGGCCATAGAGCAGCCCACATGTCTCGTAGTGATGAGGACTGAATTATTTCTTCTCTAGTTTTCATATTCCTCTCATGTATCAGCTATCCTTTGTTCAGATATAAGTTAACCATATTGCATATTTAATAACCATCCCACGTCGTCTTTGAACAATAGAAGAAAAGATGATGGCACAAACGTAGGAACTACATGGCAGATCAAATTCGGACTTGAGAAAGTGGATCGGAATAGCACCTATAAATTGCGAGTGGCACTTGCATCTGCAACTCTGGCAGAGTTACAGGTAAAAGAGCTAGCTCTTCATGATTGAATGGTCACTTACTGTACTGTGCATTGAGAGGTAAAGTGAAATGTCATTTTACTCTTGAAACCATTTTGCTTGCAATTCACACAGAGTCAGGAAGTTTAAAGTTTCTCTGATCCACCCATGTAGGTTCGTGTGAATGACCCAAATGCGAATCGCCCATTGTTTACAACCGGATTAATAGGGAGGGACAACTCGATTGCAAGACATGGGATTCATGGGCTCTACTGGCTTTACAATGTTAATGTACCTGGTTCTCGGCTAAACGAAGGAGAAAATACCATCTTCTTGACTCAACCGAGATGCACAAGCCCTTGGCAGGGGCTAATGTATGATTATATACGTCTTGAAGGTCCTCCATCTGCTGAACCCACAAACCAAGCACTATTCTCATCAAAATAAAAGCAAATATTGCATCGTTTATGACTAGGTAATAGTATGTTTAAAGCCTAAACCAGATATGTCAATATTGTGCATCTCTACGAAACTATGTTGTTATACATATGACTCGGTAATGTAAAGATTAAATTGTCTCTTTTTATGCCTCTATTTTACTATTTTGACTTCAAGACGATTGAAGACTTGATGGGCTTGGTTCTTTTCTAAATGTTGACGTTAAGTTTCCCTGATACAGTATCTAACTCAGACATCAGGACGTTAACTGATAACAGTATCAATTGTTAGACTTTTTTTGTTCTTATAAACAATTTTGTCCTTTTTTCATAGAATTGGACAGTATTAATTACATTTTTAGTTTTTAAATAAATTATCAATTGAGTTGCCCAATTTGATCTAGATAAAGATAATAAAGTGACCCAATAAATGATCTAGATTAATGGGTCGAAATTTGGGTAAAAAGTAGGTCCCTTTTGGTGTGAATCAAGTCCATATCAATCTTGTGAAGGGGAAGCATGATATGGAAATTATATAAAGGTTAAGGTCTCCTGTAGTTGCTCATATCAATCGTAAGCATAGGGAATCTTTGACCTGTTAGGGAAGCTTACGTATTGAGAAAACTGTAAAAAGGCTTAGATCATGTGTCGGGGAACACTTTTCCTAAGGTCTCGGGAGATTCGAAGATGTTTAGAGCTCAGAATCGACATCGAAATCAGAGATAGAACCGAAATTCAGGTATTTCGTATTATCTACGCTTTTGATCCTTTTATGTAGATTCGGGATACGTAATAAAGTATATACCATATATTACATGTGGTATCAGAACAGTTACGTTATCGGATTGTTGAAAACGAAGGTTTTTCAATTTTTCATCTCATTTGGTTTTCCTTGATTTTTGATTCGTTTTTCAATTTCTTTACGTATATAATTACGTAAAAGTAATATACAGAAGGGTAGCTACAAAGAACGGGCCGAATGAAGCGAAAAACGAGTTTTTGGGACATTGGAAATTGTCCTCGGTGTCGGAAGAGGGAAAACAAACGCTTGACTTTGCAACAACACGTGGGAGAGTCTGCGTATGGCTGGCACGTGGGCCGCATGCGCCAATCACGCGTCGGCACGTGTCTACAGCTTGCGCGACGCTTGTCGCACATGCAGCGCACGTGCGATTCTCGCTCGCAAATCGACCCGCATGGGACAACGACGCATCCCATGCTCGCGCGCCATTCGGATCGTCCACGTCTAGCACACATGACCCTGGGGATGTGCGACATGTGTCACACATGTGATGCATATGTCACACAGTGTTTGCACGTGCACGAGCCAACCTCATCTAGCGCGCGTCTGGCCTCGTGCGTGCAGTACACTGCTCAGTCGGACGTGCACTGACGTCCGCGAGACGTCAGCCGTACGGACATGCAACAGTAAAATTAAAAAAAGGAAAAACAGAAAAATTTTAGATTTCTCGTAAAGATACCCCAAGTGTTTTGGGTCAGTTTTCGGGTTTGGAAAATTTATAAAGTTAGTTTTTCCATTTTTCTGAATTTATTACATTTGTAATAAATTAAAATTTAACTTCAGAAAAAGGAATTAAGGTATTCTTGATCTGATTTCGATTGAATTTTCATGCTTCGTACATTATATGAGAGAGATACATAAGGTTCTTGTATCTCAAGTCTCATGTTCAGTATTCGGGATTGTATGATAGTCGATCAGAAAATGAATTAAGACATTCTGAAGCCATTTTTTAGTGAATGTTCATGCAACGAACTTGCCATAAGGGAGATACATGAGGTTGTTATGTCTCGGGTGATCGATTCGGTATCCGGTATCACACGATAGTCACTTATTAAGATTTTTCTTTTACGAAAGTCTCAAATGAAGTTTTTAGAAAATGTCTTCAACACGAGTGTGTAACAATGAGACTATGAATTCAAATTTTTGCATTTATTGATGTTACATTGTCACCTACTGAATGCCCAAAAAGAATGTGAGGATAACATAAAGACGTATCCCTTGTGTTTGTAAACTTTTTGAGTGTTGATGAGAATATAGTCACCAAAGTGGCCTTTTAAGTCAACATTTTAAATTGTTCTGCATGTATGTTTGGGAATGTCTCTAATTTTATGTTTGGTTATTCTGCCTAAAGGTGTTGGCCTTACATAACATTTTGAGATGTGCATAAATACATTAGATGGAGGAAAGTTATTGTTCAAGTGATTTATTCACCCAAAGGTGATAATTTCATGAGAGTTGATGATTTGTACTCTGATTGCTTTTATGTGTGAAAGTCTAATTGCATATATTATGTATTCAACCCAAAGATGTTTCACAATATATGTGATCGGATTTTCAGGAAAGATACTATTTAATGGTTGAGTATCGCTGTTATCTAGCATTTGTGCTGATTTAAAGATTATCAACTTGAAATCATCTTTTCAGTTAACAAAATTAGTGTCGCCATTGAAACCAAGGAGTGGATAGAGGATGTATTGAAAGTTATGGAGATAGCTGTAGTTGATATGATCATAAGGACGGATAGGCCATCTCTACATATATCTATGAACTCAAGAGTTCATAAAGCAGCCTATAAAGCCTGGGATCGGTCTAACAAATTATATCTGATGACTATTAAGAGATTCATTCCTAATCATCTGTTTAGTGGACTTCTGAACATAGAAATTTCGAAGGAGTTTCTTGATAGTGTCTCCTAGAGGTATACAATCTCATCTGGTGTTGAGACAAGTACCTTAACGAAAGTATTATTCTCCATGAAGTATACAAGAGAAAAGGGGAGTAATGGAGTACATATCAAGAATAATTCATTTTCACTGTAGATGAAGATATTAGGACTTCAATGCTTTGATAGCCCATTGTGTTGCTAAGAAGGAGAAACTCAAGTTTGCTACTCCTACAGTCCTCGAAGCAACCAAAGGGAAGACAGAATGAAGCCCGCTAAGAAAATTCAAATCTTCTCTACATGTTGAAGTAGGTCAAACCAGTACTGGTGAATTTCCTGGAGACATAAAGAAACCAGTAGTATGAGGTTAAAGGGAAAGACTGTGATCATCAGGTTATTCTTTGGTTTGTCAATTATGAATCTAATTTACGATAGTCGCATTAAGTATAGGTGGCTATTTAGTGGAACATCTGATCAAGTTGCTTCCACGATGTAGTGGTTCATATCCAAGATAAAGCCAAATAAAGGGAATGAGGAACTGATGGTCCATAGCAATTAAGGGGTGGAAACAATATCTATAGGGGATGTATGTATTGAACTTTATTGTAAGGTTCATTTAGTTTTACACGATGCAATTTATATGTGATCTTTTGATCAATTTTGGACATTGAAGGTTGATGTTTTGCATTTACTACTTCTGTTGTACAGTTGTTTAATGCAAAACATAATGATACAACTTTCTTGTCATATGGTTTATATAGAATGTGTCTTACCCTGAATTAGATAAATGCATCTTAGTATCTTGCTAAATAAGTTATAAAGGACCTTGATGAATGAGAAGTCATATATGATATAACATAAAATTTTAAACCACATTTCCAGAGCTAGGGTAGAGAGATTGATCAAAGAAAGCATTTCTCAATTCTAGATTATGATCTGGGAATATGTGTTGATTGTTGTAGGGGTAAGTTGACTAATAAGGACATTGATGTCAAATTATGCTTCTGACTTGTTGAGTCTGACACATAAAGATATCGGAAGACCTTATATAATTGCATTGTGCAATCTTGAAAATATTTTGACATTTCTTGATGATTATTCCCATCACAGTTATGTGTTCTTACTTAAAGACTGAAGGTTGAGAACCTATTGGGAAAATTCATCAAGATGATCAGATTTGCTCATGGAGGAGAATATCATGGCAAACATGATGTTTTAGGACTTTAAAAGGTCGGTTTGCCAGATTTATGGAATCAGTTGAAATAGTGACTTAGTTCACTATGCCGAGTAGTTATAAACAAAATGGTGTGTTGTCGAAAGACATGACTACACCCTAAAGGACTTGAAGAAGTCAATGTAGAATAGGACTAATCTACCTAATTAACTAAAAGTTGAAGAAACCCAGCCTTACACACATTAGTATATGGGATTGCCCTACTAAAGTAGTATAATCCTTATAAAGAATGATTGCATACTCGTCCCCCTCATTGCTATTTAGTAGGATATCTTGACCATTATAAGGCTACAACTTATACTGTAGATAAGGAGGGACCGAAATCGTGGAATCACAAATAGCTAAGTTTCTGGAATACCATGTCTATGATGATGATGGGCTCCTTGACCCTTCGGACGATAACAGGGCGGATACTACAGTTATCACGTACCTGTTACTCATACAGTTAGGTCCCATGGATTTAGATCTTTGTATCGTACTTGTACAGGAACATGAACCTATACTTATAGACAGAGAGGTTCCTAGGGGTACAAAATCTAATACAGTTAAGTAAATCCACTGGAATGAGACAACCTGCTATCTCATCTGATTACATAGTCTATCAGGTGTATTGGTCTATGTTATTAGACATATTATGGATTCAGTTACTTTTACAGAAGCTATTTCTGGACCCAATGCGGATGTGTGGTGGGATGCGATGAATGATGAGATGCAAGCCATGAAGTATAGTAAGGTCTGGGAGCTAGTTGATTTACATTAGGAACTGCAAACTTATCAGTTGTAAATAAAGTTTTTGGATCTAAAGGATTTCAAAATAAAGTTCAATGGTTTATGGGCTCGCTCAGTTGACTAATGGTTCACTCAGGACAAAGGGTTGACTTTGTGTTACCTTTTCTCTCGTATCCTCGAAGGATACATTTTAAGTGATTAAGGTAATTGTAGCTCATAATGATATAGAGTTACATCATATGGCTGTCAGAATCACTTTCTTGAATAAAGACCTTTTATGAAGTGGTCCATATGGTACAATCTGTAGGGTCCCAGGATCTAGAAAGTATTGACATGGTTTGGTAGTTATGCAAATCAATATATGGTTTACAATAAACCTCCTAAAAGTGATATCTTACATTTGAAGAGGTTGTGGCCTCTTCCAGTTTTTTGGAAAATAATCAGAAAGATGCCTCTACTATGAGGTCAAGGGGAGTAGAGTTATCTTCTTGTTACTGCGTATGGATGATATATTGCTCACGTCAAATCACTTGACCATGTTTTGTGAGGATAAACAACTTTTGGTCAAGAACTTTGACAAAAAGGACCTTAGTATAACATCTTCTGTCCTAGGTATTCGAATTCACCGGGACAGATCTCAACACTTATCAGATCTCTCATATAATGCATACTTTGAGGATGTGCTACAAAAGGCTTAATACAGTTCACAATAAACTTGTAGTAGCACTATCTCTCAAAGTGAGAGATAATCTTTGATACAATATCCAAAGAATAAAGTAAGGGAAGAGGTTATGAGGAATGTCTTGTATTCTAATATGGTGGATAGCTTAATGTATGCTCTGCTACGTACTAGGTAGGACATTGCATTCACTGCTTGACTGTTTGGTCAATATCTGGTTCATCCAATTGTAGACCATTAAAATTCAATCTAATAAATGTTGAGATACTTAAAGGAAACAAGAATTATATGTTGACATAGAGAACAATCAATAGCCTTAAACCTCGTAGGAAATTCATATTCAAATTTTAGCTATGTATTCGAATGATCGAAAGCCCACTTAAGGTTACAATTTCAAGTTTGCAGATGGTATATAGTTGTAGAAGTGTGTCAAATAGACACAGGTAACTTCCTCGACTAAGCATACAGAGTGCATGCTATGGGGTTGCTTCACAGATTGTTTAGCTCAAAAATTTGATTTTTGAGTTGTCTGTAGTCCATTCAGTAGCTAGACCCATTTGATTTTAATGTGATATTCTTTTTACAGTGTTGTTAAATAATAACAAAGAATATCATATGATCATAGAATTTAAAAATCAATTATTTGGTCATAAAGGTGTTGATATGAAAATGTGACATTAAGGATTGGAGCATTTAAGGACTGAGGGACTGTAAGTCGATCCTTTAACTAAAGGACTTCACCCACTTGTGTTTGTAATACAAGTATATAGTATGGATGTTCTGACGTCCTTAGACACTATTAGTTAGGGGATTGTTATGTTTGCTCCATATACATTTGTACATTTTGATGTATTATGATAGTACAATGATTCATTGATAAAGATGACCATCGTTTATCCTCAATAATACGTGTTATATCATACATTGACATAATACATATGAAAGCTTTAAGATTTGTGTTGAACTTAAGCATTTGAAGGTCATTGGGCATATATACATATTGACCTTGTGCTTATATCATTTAAACGCATACAGTTTTAGTATAGATATCTATGAAGTTTGACATGATATAAGGAGATATAAGTTTTTTTATCTCATAACGATTCTCTAATGCGGTTTAGCATTCAGTTGGAGAATATAAAGGTTTTTTTCAGTGCGGTTTAGCATTTAGTGGGAGGAAACAAGTTTTTTCTAATATTGTTTAACATTAGATGAGAGAACAAAATTTCTCTAATGTAGTTTAGCATATGTGGTTTAGTATAGAGTTGGAAAAATCGAGACCTACAAACAAAGATGATACAATTTAGATCATAAAGGTATTATCGTAGTTTACCACACTCCATTTTTTCATTCATGTTAGTGAGATATTAGATATTCGTGATTGTATTGGATCTGTGTCATACATGACACATGCATCTGATACTTTTCGATATCGAAAATCTTGCAGAACAGAATGATGGATTCAATATCTTTGGATCAAGTTTTTGTTTTTAAAAAACTTAGTCGACTAATTAAGTAGCGTGGCTTAACCAAGTTTTTAAACTGGTTTTAAACAAGAGTCAAATTGCAATTAATGCTTGTCCATAGGGAAAATTGTTAGAGTTTTTTGTCTTTAGGGACAATTTTTTCCTTTTCCTATAGAGTTGGATAACATTAATTACATTTTTTGTTTTTAAATAAATTATTGGTTAAGTTGCGCAATTTGATTCAGATAAAGATAATAAAGTGACCCAATAAATGATCTAAATTAATGAGTTGAAGTTCGGGTGAAAAATGGGTCCCTTTTGGTGTAAACCTGATCCATATCGGTCTTGTGATGGGAAAACCCGATATGGAAGCTATATAAAGGTTAAGATCTCTTACAGTTGCTCATATCAATCGTAAACATAAGGAATCCCTGATCTATTAGGGGAGTTTACGTATTGAGAAAATTGTAGAAAGACTTAAACCACATGTCAAGGAACACTTTCTCTAAAGGTCCCGAAAGATTTAGAGACGTTTGGAGCTCGGAATCGACATCGAAATCAAAGATAAAACCAAAATCCAGGTATTTCACATTATTTACATTTTTTATCTTTTCATGTAGCTCCGAGATACGTACGTAATAAAGTTTATATTACGTATTACATCAATATCTTGAGCCAATTTACCAAGAAAATAAACTTTAACCAGACAATGAAACCAAGGGAGAACACTTGTTATTGGTACTTTTCAAGTTTTTCATGACTAGAATTCTGATCCCACGATGTCGTTTTCTCCTTTGATTTCTGATATTAAGGCACCTTTCTAAGAATTTTAGACAAAACGACTAATACATGAAAATCAATTCTGCTTCTTCTTTGAAGTTTTTTTTCACTTTATTTGAATTATCCGTCTTATTTGGTAATCATACTCTTTTTCGGCCACAATATTCTTTCTTCTTTTTTATAAGCTAAAAGCAAATACAATGCTATTATTGAGAATGTTTAACTATTTGCTATTATGAAAAGATACCTTATCAAAACAAACCCTTTAATCCCCTTAATCCGAACCATATTTGCTATTCTGCATAGCTTACGATAGATCTTGCAACTTTATCATACCTACATGATTGTAAAAGGAAAATGATATAAAATGGGATATACAACAAATGCAGGGCTTCACAATTCCGTTGTTTTGCCACATCAAAAACATATAAGAAGTTGCCATAAAATGTTTAATTGCGATTGTCCTCGTTGATTTTCATAATTTTTCGTTGATTACCACTATAACAAAAAGAACATTTGCATGCATTAAAAAAACTAAAGGTTTTCTAAAACATAGCTAAAGGGTGAGCATATGGACTCACAGATAATCCACTTGGGTTATACCATATTGTAGTCTTTTCCTTTTCCAAACTGTACTCACTCTTCTTCCTAAGAAATGAAAAGAAAAGTCTATATTCAGCTTCTCAAATCTCTGTTTTAAATATATCTATACAAGTTATATACAAATAAATGTAATCCATACTAACAATTTTAACAAAGTTTCAGATATAAATAAAGGTTCTCACAAATAAAACAGTTAATGATTAAACTTACATTGTCTCATATTCCTACATAATTGAAGATATGACGGATTGTACATCATATATCTGTACAAACCTGAAAAATTAACATAAAAGGTAAGAGAAATAACTAAATACAAATAAATACTAAAGAGAAACAATAATCGTAAATAACAAGCAAGAGAAATAAATATAACACAAAATAACTTTTATATATAACATGTGTAAGATTAGCATATACATGTTCAAGTATATACATATTATTTATTTTCAATTCCAAGCTTACGTTGGAGAAAAGCATGACGTCTTAATTCTTCACTCTCAGAGGTTTAATTTAACAAAACCCAAATATAAATATTGTTTTGATTTGGTTGCTTTTATGAATATATCCTAGTTAAATAAAAAAATATTAAAGTTAAACAATATCAAATATGGCTGTTCTAATTTAATTTATATAAATCATAATCCTCACAAAAGTCATGTTATGATTCTTAATTTTTTCCTAATTTAATAAACCAAATCACATCATCTTGAGATTGAATATCACATCGATTAGCAAGTCTTGAGAAGAAACTACCGAGATTAGTAGTTGGGTATTTGTTAGACGATAACAGTTGCATGCCATCCAGGAGTGTGTTTCTTTTATTTCCTTATGTTCATTCATGAGATATATCCTTATATATACCATCATAACATAGAAAAAAATTAAAAAGGAAAATTCCTATTTAATATTAATGTTCTTTTACCTTTTTTTGGGTATAAAATTGAAATAAGAGTCACCCCAATGCCTCCGATTCTTGATCGACTATGTAATAATGAAAATTTCTAACATAGCATTTCTATGAAATATTGCTATATTTAGCAATAAATACACCATAGTTCCATATATATCTAAGACACGTTATATATCTGAGCACTGACAAGCTGCAAAGCCAGCAGGAGGGAAGATTTGTTTCCTCTTTTGGTTATGGAAAGAAACAACAAGCAAACCAAGATATCCTGCTAGATATATATTGCTCTTTCAATTCCTATATGCTTTTATTGGAGAAGAACCCATCTATACATACATATACCTATACATATTATAGGTATATATATAGTAGAAGAGTGAGTATAAGAACCCTATACAGGAGGCAAGGGAATTGAAAACAAGATCAATCATGAGTTCTGGAAAAATTGTATCCCTATTATTATACCTTTCTTTGTCTTCAGAATTCATGGCTGCGTTCTCTTTTCAGCAGCAGCGTGAGCTCAACTCAAGTTTACGGTCTTTTGATCAGGATCGAAAGAATTATGGCCATATTCAGGGCATGAATCGTCCTGAACAACCAGTGAAACTGCAAATTCAAGCCGATTATGTAAAATATATACCAACTTTGTATGCTTTTCATTAATAACCTGATGAAAAAAGTTGCTTCTTTTACTACTGGTAGGAATGTATTTCACCGAACTTCAAGTAGGTTCGAGCTATACGGGGAGTACGGGCATATAAACCATAATCCTGACGGGTTGATCTTAACTTTTGCAGGTGGTGTTGGATAACGGCATACTGCAGGTAAACATATCGAAACCGCAGGGAAGTGTCACCGGAATTCAATACCATGGCATTGACAATTTGCTTGAAATTCTTAACCAAGAAAACGACAGGGGGTATGCTCTTATCTGAACAAAACCTTCTTTTTATACTGTTTTCCTAGCCTAACTGCTACCAATTATTCTGCACTTTTAGATAAAGTTTTTCGTAGGAACCTAAAGGGTAGTTAAGAAACTAACCGAGCATCTAAATCTAACCTGTTACAAAACAGGAAAACAAAAGTAGAGAAGGGAATGTAGAAAACCACTAGGATTTGTATGGAGTTTCAAAGCTATCTTACGAAGAAGTGACTTGTATATTGGAGAGGAGTTATAACTCAATGAAGTCACGAATATGCTCCTAATGTTCCACCTTAAATCATTATATGAAAACACGAAACACCTACTTATACATTGTGCACACACCTGACCTTCATCTAATTTCTCTTCATGGTGATTATGGTTCCCCTTAAGATCAAACATTGTATTATATATACTTGGAAATATTTTGAAAATTAAATGCTAACTCGGATTTCTTTGTTATCTTACAAATAATTTAAAATGTGTATGGTTATTTTAAATAGTATTAATAATCATAAAAACAACGTTTAAAATTGATTGCATGCATTCAAATTGCAAAAGAAGGCATTAGGTTATTTGTATGCATTGCTGCAATTATATAATTGCCTTCGCAGGATAATCAAAACTTAATTTGTGTATGTCTTGGACAGTTTTGGTGTTTAACTGACTATCAAGTTACTTCCATTTGAAGGTACTGGGACATAGATTGGACCGGCAATGGAACAAAAGGAAAAAAAGGAGATCTTGACAGGTTTGTTTCAGATTCTTTTTCACAAGTCTGATAGAAAGGTGAGGTCTTTTAAAGCAATATAGAACAAATAGGATGGTTCTCTACATTGGACTGGTCCAGGTCCATCTAAAAACCATGATCGGATAAGTCAACATTATGCGGTCATTCACCTTCTACGTAGGTTGGAAGGAACAAATTTTGGAGTAATAGTGCAAAACCCAGAACAGGTAGAGATTTCGTTCACAAGAAACTGGAGTACTTCCCTTGCAGGGGAGGTTGTACCGTTGAATATTGACAAAAGGTATCGTTTCAGAGTTTCCAACCTGTCAACGAAACACTACTTCATTTGCTAATAATTATGCATATGGTGATCATAGCGTTTTAATCATTCATCTTTTCCAGATATGTAATGCTTCAAGGTTCTTCAGGATTCTTCACCTATGCCATCTACGAGCACTTGATGGGTTTGCCTGAATTTGACCTGGATAATACCAGGATCGCCTTCAAACTCAGAAAGGACAAGTATACGAACATCCATCTCCATCTCTTTTTGTCTATAACCAAGCATTAATGTCACAAATGGAAAAAAAATAACCAAATGACCTTTTTGGGAAATAGATTTCAATACATGGCTGTATCCGATACGAGGCAAAGGTTCATGCCTCTACCTGACGATAGGGAACCTCCAAGGGGTCAACCTCTTGCCTACCCAGAAGCAGTTTTACTTGTCGATCCCATAGAACCTGAATTTAAGGGAGAGGTAATCTTTTATGTCTTGTTATCGTACTTGATTCTTCCTCTTCCTGATGGAAAATCGTTCCTTGTTGTGATCAGGTTGATGACAAGTACCAATACTCATGCGAGAGCAGGGACCTAAAGGTTCATGGGTGGATAAGCACCGACCAATTAGTGGGGTTCTGGCAAATCACACCCAGTAACGAGTTCAGAACTGGTGGACCCCTAAAACAATTTCTTACATCTCATGTCGGCCCTACCTGCCTTACCGTAAGTCCTAAGGTTTTCTTGTTTCTTCTGGTACATCGGACAAAATGTCTGAAAAATTCTTAAGCAATTTGTCCTTTCTCTCAAGTTCTATGAAGATATTATGAAAGAGTCAACTCTAATCAAGTCAAACGTGATGACCAGGTATTGCATAGCACTCATTACGAAGGGGCTGCTTCGATTATAAGGATCGAAGCCAATGAGCCCTGGAAGAAAGTCTATGGCCCCGTTTTCACTTATCTCAATTCTGCATCAAATGGACCCATCCCAGCCTCACTCTGGGATGATGCTAAAAAGCAGGTTTACACTATTTGCAAGCTTGTTTCACATGTTGAGTCCACATTAACGGAGAGTTACTGACGACTGGGTTCTCATTTAGGCGCAAATTGAAGTGCGAAACTGGCCCTACGCCTTCGTAGCTTCGGAAGATTACCCAAAATCAAGCCAGCGTGGTAGTGTCCAAGGCAGAATGTTAGTACTTGAAGGGTAGGTAACCCTGTTCAGCTCTTACAATTTCATACCCAATTCCACCTCTAAATGTTCTGGTTTAATTTTCTTATGTCTACAAGGAATGTGGAACTCTCTGGGAGTGGTGCCTACGTGGGATTGGCAGTCCCAGGAGAAGTTGGTTCCTGGCAGATAGAGAGCAAGGTTTTACCGATGTCTTTTCTTTATTTGAATGAAACTTGTTATATCAGACTAAAAGTTCATCTTGTTGTCAGGGATACCAATTCTGGACTCAAGCAGACAAAAATGGAGGTTTCTTAATCAACAATGTAAGACCTGGTGTCTACAATCTATACGCTTGGGTTCCAGGTTTTATTGGAGACTACAAACTTAATGCTCCTGTTAACATTTCCTCAGGTCTCGTGTTTCCTCTTCATTTTTTTTACGTAATTATGATTGGTTTGTCTTACTTTCCGTATTAGATGCTAATTATATGAACATGTAAAACAGGCAGTGTGATAAATGTCGGTGAGATTGTGTACGTGCCTTCAAGAAATGGCCCCACGATCTGGGAAATAGGTATCCCTGATCGTACTGCTGCTGAATTCTATATTCCTGATCCGAATCCCCACTATATCAACAAACTTTACCTCAACTTTGACAGGTTAGCTTTGATCAGCATCTAAAAACCACCTGAAACTTCTCATAATTTGTGATAACTAAGGGAAAATTGGCTTTCTCAATCAGGTGTACCTGTCTTAAGATATCGATCATTTTCACTTACCATCAGGTTTAGGCAGTATGGATTGTGGGAGAGATATGCAGAGCTATACCCAATTCAAGATTTGGTGTTCACAGTTGGTACTAGTAACTACTCAAAAGATTGGTTTTTTGCACAAGTGACAAGGTTCATCATCTCCTCCAAGCTCTGATATAAAGCACACACAGACATTATATATGGTTTCGTAGTTATATGAAATTAACCCTTAAAAAGGGAAGAACTCCACTCTACGCAGAAAGAAGGACAACATTACATATGAAGGGACAACTTGGCAAATCAAATTCAATCTTCAGGAGCCAAACAAGGCCGCTACATACAAGCTACATTTAGCACTGGCCACCGCAAACAATGCCAATTTGGAGGTATGCATAATCCTTTTCTTTAAATATCAAAAGTCTAAGGTCATATTCACACGCCTGCCTGTTTACTCTCTTATCTGTCGATTTGGATTTATTTGATCTTTAAAAAGTGTTACGCCAAGTTTTGGATTAAAACTAAGGTTAAAAAGTAAGCAGAAGGAAAATAAAAATAGCTTTAAATTTGTTCTTGAAGGTTCGGATCAATAATCCAAATGCAACCTTGCCTTTATTTGCAACGGGAATGATAGGGAAGGACAATGCAATCGCCAGACATGGAATTCATGGAGTTTACAGACTATTCAGTGTTGAAGTAGCAGGCGCTCAGCTTTTGTCAGGAAACAACACCATTTTTCTAACACAAGCAACCAACATCAGCTCCTTCCAGGGGCTTATGTACGATTACATTCGATTTGAAGGTCCCATCGTTCACTAAAGCAATTTTTTTTTTCATTTTCACACAAATTAACAAAACGGTCTCCAAATACTTTGACCCATTTTCAATTAAATGGACTTAAGAAAGCATTACCATATTTTCAATGTAATAAGAAATTTTTTTTAATCTTATAAGAGATTATTTTGTATCAAATAAATTAAGAACCATGATATTTATTTTTCGATATAGTTAGCTTAGAGTTCAAAAAAATTTAGAATGCATATTAGAATTCAATATTAGTGTTTAACAACATTCTTATATTTTCTTTTAGAATAATGTTCTATATTTCAAGATAGTAAAGAATGAATGTCATATTCATTTCTATTCTTGTAATTCATATTATCATTCACGTGACACCCTTAGATATTTAGTGGGAACGGAAAGAGAGTGAACATGATTTTGGGAGAGGCAAAATTGGTATGATGGTGGTGGAAACAGATTTAGAAGTTTGAACATGTGTTCAGTGGAGGAGATCCATGTTATATTTAGTTTTGAGTGGGGAAAAGGTTTTACAACGGCTTCAATATCAAGAAAATAACAGAAAGAATCAAAATTCTAGATTTAAAAAAAAAGTGATGTGAAGATCATGGATTAAAGATGAAATAAAAGTATTTTTAATGTAAT